>PUFA01000089.1:5430000-5697500 GCA_003508835.1 Eonycteris spelaea
ATTGTAGTAGTCACGATAAAAGAAGCACTTTTCATGGATTATTTCCTTACCTCTTTCTCGAGAGATAGATGCATTATCCCCATTTTATTGATAAAAAAAGAAATTGAACCTGACCAAGGCTATGTAACTCACCCACGATCACTTCTAGGATTTTTATTTTAACTTCCCTATGACCATGATCATTTTTTCATTTTCATAAAATTTCTTAGGAACATATTTTTGTGGGTGAACACCACGCTTGCACATCGATGTGTTCCCCAATTTGTGGGGATGTTTAGGTTCAAGTTCATGTACTGGATTCATCTAGAAATTTAGAAATACTTGTGCTCCAATGCTTGGAGTGTCTTCTTACAGATGCCTGACTAGGCAAGTTAACGTCTTCAGACCTCACTGTCTCACTATAAAATTGGAATACTAAACTTACACATTGGGGGTGGGGAGAGGGCGAATAGCAGTTGCAAGGTTGAAAAAGGAGATATAGGTTAAGTATATTATCGGATTGTTTCTTAACTGCATGATGAAATTTGCAAACAAAATCTTCTAGACATTTTTGCTCATTTTTTGGAGCTATATATCTGTATCTATGTAGATATCAGAAAGAGAAGAGGAGCTAAATAGTAAAAGAAATGTTAAGGCTCTTGATCAAATTGCAGAATTATTTTTCAGATAGAAAATTGGTATTCCTCTAGAAATGGGTGATTGTCTGGCTCACCACAGCCTTGCCAACATTGAGTGTCAGCATTTACATTTTTTTCTTATTTGTAACATGAAAAAGAAATACATCTCTTTTTAATCTGCATATCTTTGATTATTAGTGAAGTTGAACATTTTTTTTTTCACATGTTTATTAGCCATTTGTATTTCCTCTCCCATGAATTGACCTCTCTGCTTTTGAAAGGAAGGACGAATCTCCAAGGGCCAGCTAGAGGGAAGAGACTCCCTGATCATTACCGTGGAGCCCTGGGGCCAGGAGTTGCAGGGGAGAGAATTAAGAGCCTCCCAGGACTGCCAGGCCACTATCTAGAAGGCTTCTTTCCCAACCAGAGAACAGCTTTCTACACAGTCAGCCTGCAGTCAGTATTTGTCCTCTACCCTTTTGTCTGTTCAGAAATATTTTGGATTTTGAAAGAAGATCTTTACATTCCACTCAAGCCAGGGCTTGTAATTCTTTCCCGACCAGCCTGCCTGTTCTGTTTGGGTTTTTGCTCTGAGAGTCTCATTGGTTCACAGTGCATTGCTGTAGATCTTGCCTGAGTCTTTTACGATCCCTGCCATCCAGCCAGGAGCTGTGACTGCTCTGTAACCTTCTTAGATTTAAATCTGTTGCTCATGTTGTCCTCATAGTGTTACACAGCAGCAGAGCCCATCCATACTGATGTCTTAATATCATTCTCTTCTCCTTGGATTTATAGGGTAAAATAAACCGTCTGCCACAGAAGTGTTTATTGATTACTGAAGTACATAATAAAGCTGAAAAATAAAGTAAGACCAAGTAATCGGTCCTATTCCTGGGGGATGATGGTAAAGCCCGGCCTCGCAGCCTCTGAGGGCTGCCTTCTGCGTTACAGCTAGAAGGCTCCTATTTAATTAGGCATCCAAATCGTAAGCAGTAAATGATCGAAACCAGACAGAAAGAGTACATACTGTATGCTTCCATTTATATAAAATTCTAGAAAATATACACGCTAATCTATAGTGACAGAAAGCAGATCAGTGCTTGGAGGAGGGGCATAGGCAGTCTGGGCAGGGAGAGGGGCTGAGGATTAACAAAGCACAAGGAAGCTTGGGGGCGATGGACTTGCTCACTATCTTGATTGTGGTGATGGCTTCTTGGGTGGACACATACATGGAAACAGGTCAAGTAGTGCATTTTAAATATGGGCAGTTTATTCACGTCGTTATCTCAATGAAGCCATTAAATAAGACCGCTAAAGCAAATAGTGAGCAATACAGAGACAATCCTTGACTCACTTTGTCCTGGAAATTTTTCTCTTTCCTTAGGAAGTTCTATTTTAATGAACATTTGAGAAGACTTGTGAGACTAAATTTCACCTTTATGTTTGGATAAATGAAGGTTTCAGAAGACTGAATGGTACATCAAAAAATATAATAAGACCAAAAAAGGGCAAGATAGTCCCCTTCTTCCATCCCCTTTCCTTTCTCACATCTGAACTTTAAAAGGTGGCTTTTCTTACAATTTTTTTTTTAAACAAAAGAAGTTAAGCCCTTTAGAAAATAGCATTGTTTCTTTTCTTACCACCACCCCACTTCTACCATTACGTTTCCCCCGTCCAGAGGAGAGGTTCTATAATGGAGAAGCAGAAACTGCTGCTCCAAATGTTGGCAGCCTAAAAGGGGAAAGACATTTTCAACACAAAGAGATGTTTTTGTTTTCCTTGCATTTTAACTCTTAATTTTTGACACAGTGGGGAACTCCAGCATGGCTGCCATTTAAACTGTAACAATGCCGGTGGTGTTCTGATTGCCTCTGTCACAGGGGTATTGTGACTGAAGGCCAGGAGACAAAGCAAATGAGGCCAAAGACAGTGCCCGCTGCTGAGGTGCTGGTGCATTTCTCTGCGTTTGAATGTTGCTTTTCTCTGGCCTGATGAGGAGTCTGGGAGACTGAAGCTGGAATTTGTACAATCTCTATTCAGTCCCCTTGATTTTAATCAGAAATACACAATTATTCTTTTCCTCCAAATAGAGAAACTCAATCCCCATTTTAAATTCAATTATTGTAATTGCAGCATTCAAAAAAAATAGCACATTCATTTTCTAATAAGAGATTGTGGATACCAAATTACTGCATATAGTATGTCAAAACAGGAAACTTGAGACTGGCAGACCAGTGGGTGTTTTTATCTTGGCAATTTGTATTTTCTTGCAGACAATTTATAGTAATCCTACCCTTCCTTGTTTATGATATAGAAGACTAGGTTTTCAGGCCATCCTAAAATAAAAAGTGTTGTTAGGTACAATTTAATTTCAAATCCTGGTTATGGATATGCTGAATCCTCATAGAGGCATAAGTGAAATACCTAATAAGGAGAAAAGAGAAAAGAACCAGTCCGACACATTTTCAGATCCTCTTGAACCACCTTCTAACATTTGGAACTCACGTTGTCTTAAACCATACTTCTGTTCCTTTAGCTCCGCTTTTCACCATCTTGCTCTTTAAAAACAAAACAAAAAATCAGATTGACAGGGAGTTGAAAATGACGTTCCAGCAGTGTGAGAGCACCGTTGTCTCTTTTCCCATTCAATTCCAGGTACTTTTGTTGCCTGAAGTGAGTCAAATCTAAAAAAAAAATATTTTAGTATTTTGATTTTCCTGATTTTTTAAAAAGAGTAGTCTTAATATCAGATTTATTGAAGTGTATGGTGTTTTTGTCGTAGGATTTCTTTTTACCTCAAAATTATTTCCACCTATTTCTCGTAGGTGCATTCAGACACCTACCACCTTCAGGCATCTTAGCATCCATTCCGTCAGCCACCATATAGTTCTTAACTAAACATTTCCCCGGACACCTTCCCTCAGATATTTTGCTAATATAATTTATGAATTTATTCTTTAACATATATTTATTGAGTATCTACTAGGTGCTACGGTTTAGGAAGAGCAGGATATAAACAAACTCTGAGATAAATTTGGGGAAACTGACCACAGTGTTAAAGATGCTGAAAACCAACAGCTGAAATGTGGCCAGAGAAGCTCGAGAAAGCTTCCATATACGTGGCAGAGGAGACAGACGTTTCCATGTATCCCAGAGGATAGATGTGGTCTGTTGCATTGGGTTGTGTCTACTGGATGCCAAGCACTTTAGTTACATTCTCCCAACTACTCTCCGTTTTTGGAGTTACCAAAGTTAATGCTCTAGGAAGTTTTATCTTTTCCCAAGGTTACTCTGTTGGTTAATTCTGTTAGATCAATCCCTAAATAGGCCTTTGTAAAAATAAACTCTATGCACAGGACCATCCAGGTAGCTCCTTCTTCTGATGGTCAGAATGTCTGGCAGGCTTCCTACTTATACGAGTACTCACTTAATGTTTCTGATACCATTCTGTGTATCTGTCCATTTATTTATTTCACAAATCTGAATTTGAATGAACACATCAATAATGCCAAAGCCCATATCATTATTGTACTATGCCTAGCCTACAATTTAGATTACAAATCTTATATCTATGTGTTTCACTTTAGTCCTAATGGGTCTTTCTTTCTTTCTCTTTCTTTTCTTTTCTTATTTTTGAATGCCTATAGCACTGGGTATTCCTAGGTGGTCTCCCATCCAAGTACTAACCAAGCCCGACCCTGCTTAGCTTCCGAGATCAGACGAGATTGGGCATGTTCAGGGTGGCATGGCCGTAGACCACTTTAGTCCCAATATACAGGTTATTGACTACTAGTCGACTGAAGAGTAAGTCCAAATTATATTCACCGAAAAAAGTTTTTCGGTGAACCTAATGGAATGCTCAGTAAATTGAATTCTAAAGTGTCTTGCTTTTTTGTACTTTTCGATGAAATAAACCATTTGGTACCAGAGAAATTCCTGTTCTTCTCTTCTTTGATAGTTTCTCTTTTTGTTTGTTTGGGTTGTTGTTTCTGTTTTTGTATAGCATAGTATCAAGTCCTCAAACACCTCCCAAGAAGAAATCCTTGCAGAATATGATTTCCCCTCTGGCAATAAAATGACAAAAAATGAAACTCAACATTTAAATAACTATTTCTGTATGTGATGTAGCATCTTTTATGAAAGAGTTAGAAGAAATAAAACTATGAGTATTTCTTTCTGGCTGTTTTCACATATTTGAACTCAGTGAATTCTCACAAAAATCCTGTGGAGTATGTATCATCCCCATTTACAGGTCAAAAAAAAAAAAAAAAGGAAAAGAAAAGGCTTCAGGGTGTCCAGTACCTTTTCCAAGACTGCATGGCTGCTACATGGATGGCGCAGAACTTGAACCTAAGTCAGCCACAGCCTTAAGGAGCACTTCCCTGAGCCAAGTCCTGTGTTCGGTCGTCTTGTTGAGGGGGAGCTGCCTCCGGTGGAGGAGAAAGGCAGCTGACACTGATAGCTCCATTCCCTGCTGTGTATGGTCATTGCCACTTCTTTTCAGTTTTAGCTTGACTCTAACCTTTGCCAAGCAATCAATCAACAGGATATTTTTCAAGTAGTTTCTTTGGATAGGGCCCGAGAGAGAGTGAGGTGGTATATTGTACTTGCCGGAAACTTGAACCTGGAAGGACAGAACTGGGTTCAAGTGCTGCCTCTGCCATTGGAAGCCTGAACCTCCTGACAATGGAGGAGTTGTGGCACTCCTCCTGCCCCCCACCCCCACCCCGCCTCCCACCGGGGTTGTTGTCCAAACATTCTTTTGGAATGAGGGATAGGTCCAACTTGTCTTGGCTGGCATTTCTAGGGGGGAAATGCTCTCAGACAAGTCCTGTGGAGAAATTCTTACCCTGAAAGAGCCATGCTGCAGTGAACTGTGCCTCGGGAACCAGGCTTTTCCAAGACAGACAGCTCAGAGCTGCTTGACTGTCTGGATCCTGCTCTTTCTCCTTTTGCCTGAGGTGGCTGTTGTCCCTCTGGCAGAGAATTGAATCATGCAGGTGCCACTTAGCATGAAAAGCAGGAGCTACACTCAATGCCTCACAACCTTAGGGGCTGGAAGGAAGAATGGTTTGCAGCAGCTTCATTACCTAGAGAAAAAGAACTCAGAGTTACAGGCACTTTAAGAAAGATGCTTTTCCTTTGAGTGTTGGAGAAAATAGAACAATTACCTATTGAAGGCAAAGTGGATGAAAAAACACCTCTGTTCATACTATCCTGATCATTTAATCTATTCAGATTCATTCTGCCTTCCTGAAGGTGATTCAGGCCAGACTGTCTGTTCTTGCTGGCTGCACTGTTTCTTCCCCAGGCTAGGCAGGGCACACTGCAAGCTGGAGCTTCCCTTCTCAAGTAAAGACAGACGTTTCCTACTCCAAGAGGAGATTCCTCTGAGGGCTTGAGCATCACAGGCAGTATCAGAAATGTGGCGTGAATAGGAGAGGGGAGAGAGGAGGGATCCATAAATCATCAAATGGTTGCTGGGCATCTGTTAGGGTCCTTAGGACTGGACTGGGCCCCATGATGACCCTAGGGACAGCCAGACTCTTCTCTCTAGGAGTTCATCATCTGCTGGGGGAGTAAGACTTATATATATGTAAAATCCATGACGAATCGTATTCTACCTAGAGTCAGTTAGATTTCCAGCATCTGGCATATATACTCTTAATTTAAAAGAAAAAGATACTCAATCTTTGTTGAAGAATGAATGATCGTATGATTTCTAACATCTACTGAGTGCTTTCTGTGTGTCAGGCACTGTTTTACGCCTTTTCCTGTTAATTATGTGTATTTTATATATTTTATTATTATATATTTATTAACTCAGTGAATGCTCTTGACGACCCTGGGAGATAAATACTGTTTTTTATAGCCTCATTTGATAGATAATGAAACTGAGGCACAGAAAGGCCAAGTTACTTGCCAGTTTCTACAGCTCACATGCGGTAGGGTCTCATTTGATAGATAATGAAACTGAGGCACAGAAAGGCGAAGTTACTTGCCAGTTTCTATAGCTCACATGCGGTAGGGTCAGAAATTGAACCCAGGCAAAATGACACTAGGAGAAAAGATGGGCTTTTCAAGAGCTCGTTGGCGTTTCGGTTCAGACTAAGTGCTACCAGGCTTTTGTTAAATGCTCATGTGTGACGCCTTCGGTTCCTTAAAGGCATAAAGCACCCTCCCTCTCTCTAGAACTGGGCCCAGCTTGAGCCCTACCCCGTGTGCGCTTCCGCCCCGCCTTCCCTGGGCCCGCCAGGCCTCTCATTTGTAGTTTCTCTTACTGAGCACATTTCTAAACGAGGACGGTTGCTCTGCTTTAAGGACATACAAATGGCTTGCCCTCACCTGTCAAGCATGATCCTTGTATTTTACCAGGCCCATTATGAACGCAATCTTTCTGTCGAAAATTTGCATACCTCCTTTCTTGAAAAGTAATGACAGCAATTTCTTTCCCTCCGCTCACTTTCTGAGTGTCTCATTTAACGGCACCTGTGAAACCGACAGGCGCAGAGATGAGAAGTGAAAGAGAGCAGTTGATTAAATCATCATCAAGTCGGGCCTCAGAAAGTCAATTCTGCTTGCCGTCTGCAATGATATCCTTTTATCTTAAAGTAATGAGCTATGGCACTTTTGCATCGGGTAATGCGATAAGTTCTATTAGCATGTTCCATTTGCCTCACAAGCAAGGGCAAGTCATTTTAGCTAGCTCATATCACTGCAATCAAAGCAATTGGCTTCCCAGGCAGAGAAGAAAGGGAAAAGGCTCAGGGTGATTTCTATGGATCACAACACAGTGGAAAAAATAGACTCTTGTATTATTTTAACCCGTAACATACTTCTCCTTTTTTGCTCTTCAGCAAATTTGTATTTTATTAGTTCACACAGGATTCTGGGAAGAACCAAGCTTTATTTAGTTGAAGCCGACCTAGGGGGCTCCAGCCCCACCCAAGGGGAAAGGCAGCTCTCACCCAGAAAGGGAAAACTGCTGTGTTGCCCAGGGTTCCCTAGAATACCGCCAAGGAACGCAGAGGAGCGGGTCTCCATGGTAATAACACGATGCTCTCCTAACACACTCTTGCTCCACACCATCTCCAAAGTCATTTGTAATAGGTCCCTAGGCAGGTACGGATTAATGCTATTGATGACTTAGAATCGGTAAATCAATGACAAAGAGCAAAGGATCTGGTGCTTAAGCTTAAAAGAGACCTTTTACAAATCACCCAGCCCTAGACTGTCAGTTTCACCTTTGGACAAGAAATTCATTTTTCTCATTTTGGCAACCGCTGAAGCTTACGGCTCTGCGTTTTAAGTAAATTTCATCTTTGGGGTTTATGTATGTTTATGCTTGGCAAAATGTGGCTTCCTTTCTTCTAAGGGAGAAAAAAAAATGCTGAACTCTCCAAAAATTTGTGAAATATTCACTTTTTCCCTACTTCCAAAACCCAACAATATTTTAATGAGCTAAGTGGAAATTTACAGCATGCAGATTGTTTTTATGAAATACACCTGGATTTCAAAGTGACCAAAAGACAAAAAAATGTTGAAAATTAATCGTGAGCTTTAGAACTTCGGGTTTGGACAAATTGATTTCTGTCACTAGATTTGCACTTTTAATGAGAGGTCAGAATAAACGTCGCGCAAAGCAGGCAGGCACTTTAAAATTATTTATTGAATGAAAATGTGTGATCACCTAAGAGATCCTGGAGGGAGAATAAGAAGTGTCCTCTTAGCCCCTCAGGTCACATTGGTCATTTGAGTTTTAGTCAGTTCAAGCTGAGAACTTGCAAAAATGCCAGATTCTAAGAACTCCCCATCCAGGAATGATAGCTTGCCAGTACAGAATTCCAGAAGCTTCTGAAAGTTTGCTCTCTGTTATACCTCCTCAACAGCTAAGAGTGGCGAACCTTATATTATTTTCTAATATGCTTGATTTGTAACTATCAGGTTTATTCTTATCTTTTAAAATATTGTTTGGCACACGTATCTTTTGATTAGGCTTTCGTATATTTCTGAGCGATTCCATTTGATCTGACATAGTCATTGTTGGTGTAGAGGGGACGAGGAGCCCATGGCATCATTTTACAGCCAGGAAGAATACCTCAAACCATTTCATAAAAACCATTATTATTTTTTTTTCTAGGACCCTATAGCTTTACATTTCACTTAAAATCCAAAGCCACTTCCAGAGTAGTGTGAATGATGAGAAATGAGGGCTTTGTGAAGTGCCGGGAGACGGCCACCATCAGAGCTGTTCTTTGTGGCGCACAAGGGCTGCGCGTCTTGCATGTACTAGGAGTTGGGCAGATGGGAGATGACGGTGGACGTGCTTTTAGTCACCGTGCAGTCACCTCACTTCTTTAAATAATAAGTGTCATATTTTCTGTAGGCGGCTTCTTTTGAAATTGCTTTTAGGTGAAAGATGTCTTTCCAGGCTTAGATAAACCACCTGCCCCAAAGGGGAATTGATTTGTTTTGTCACTGGTAAGTTAAATTGTACCTGATGTTAGGTGCTGTGGTTTACAAGTTGGGGTTCTCCCTCATTTTCCTCTCATTTCCTTTAGGCAGGAAGAAGAATAAAATAACTTTGTTCAGCAATGGCGTTCAGCCCTGACATCTTTGGTGGCAATGATAAATGGATTTGAGATACGAAATAACTGTTCCAGCAAGGTCCATTGAGCAGAATAGAGAGCAATGCCCTCCTCAATGTCATTGTATGTGATATATTCAATGATTGCCACTTTCTGCTTAAGAATGCATTTCATCACGAGGTACCTAGAATTCCATCTCGTTCTTTCATTCTGAATGAGGCAGAGAGGTGTCGCAGACCTTGACTTATTTCAATTTGGATCAGAGTCTTAAAACACAGATAGTGAGATTCCCAAATGGAAATGAGGAATGTTTGCCTTTGAGGAAATACAATAAAATCATAATCACATCTTTTCTGGCCCTTTTAATGGAAGATATTTTCTTCTGGGCCCCAACTCTAGGCTCTGCTAACAATTTTAACCCTGCCCAGTATGTTCAAACCTACACTTCATTGTATTAAGCAATCCAGTTGGTCTGTGTTTTCTGTGTCTTCTTTCTTTGGAATTACTTGTCTTTTAAGTCATGATTGCTCAAGCTGCGTGGGATCAACTAAAGTTTGAAGAATTCTAAAGAATGAGAAAGACTGATCAGTATGGTTGAGCACCGACACTATGTCCTGAGGCCTGGAGATACAAAGATGAGCAAAGCACTGTCCTGTGTGGAGTTTACGCTCTAGTAGGGAAGACTTTTGGTGGCAAACAGTGAAAATACAAATTTGTAAGAAATGGAGACAGGCAATTAATTATATATATATAAAAGTATTGGAATCCTAAGAATTCTTAATTCTAAGATGAGTATTGAAATTCCGAGGCTACTGTGTTTTTAAAGGCACATTAAGGGTTTTAGGTAGAAACTTGGTGTAATAGAATTCCAGGCAGAGGGAATTTAGTGCAAAGATAGTAAGGCCTGAGGGTGTGACCAAGTGTGCCTTGGTGTGTCTACAGCAAGGGACCTGTTACGATACTGCTACTCAGAAGTGTGGAGGCAGACCAAGGCCAGTAACCCATGAGCTGTTTGTAACTAGTCTACTGTGAGATTAGTATAGCAGTTGAGAGTAAGCATTTGGAAATGTATACAGCAATTCAATAGAGTAATTTTATATTTCTTAAATAGAATAATAACATTTTTATATATTTTTTCTTTTTCATTTTTCCAACAATTTATCTTTTGCTGTATTTTACAAAAGCATTGATCCATGATGTATTGGAAAGAAAAGAAAAAACAAAACAAAAACAAATGGTCCTTCTCCACAGAAAGCCTGCAAAGCACTGTGTGGAAAGAGTGCTTAGAAGCTGGGAGTGTGGGAGCTGGAAACAATGAGAAGAGTTTTTATTACCCTGCAGGCCATGGGAAGTGTCATGATCCAATTGAAATTTAGGAAATTCATTCTGGTCAGTAAGGACTTAGAGTAGAAAAAGAAAAGACCACAGACCCTGGAAAGCAGCCTTTAGCCCTTATAATGATCAGATAAAAGCCTGAAGTAAAGCAGTGGCCATGACCGTGGAAATGGAGAGGATTTAGAAGGTGGAATCTGTACGGTGGGGTGGGTGGGGTGGGAACGGGAGCTAAGTCTGCTCAAAGGTGGTTCCGAGACTCTTCACTTAGACAGTTGAGTGACTGCATGGTGATGCTGTGGGAACGGCAGGGGAGAGGGGCAGGTTTGGGGTAGGCAAAGGATGGTGAGTCCAGGTTCAGATGGAGACTTGTGTCTGAGGTGTTTACTGAGCTTGAGGAAGGGGGCATGAAAAACAGAAACATGTCAATAATAGTTAACACTTGTCTGCACTTGTTGTCCAAGTTGTTTACATGTATTAACTCATTTTATTCTCGTCTTACGAGAATACCATTATAACCCACATTTACAGATAAGTAAACTGAGACGCAGAGAGTTTAAATAACTTTCTCACAGTCACGTAGCTGGTAAATGGTGGGCATAGGGATTTTTAATCTCAACATATACATGGAAGGTGGAACCAAGGGAATCTTTAAGGGCTCCCCTGGAAATCGTAGAGAAACAGTAGAACTGCAAGTGCAGCTCTGGGGAGACAGTGACTTTAAAGAATATGCAGAAGAGGGAGGGCCGAGGAATGTCCTAAGAAAGCAACGTTGGTGAATACATACAAGGGGGAGATCCCAGGATGTTCAGCTGAAACAACCCAAATATCCAGCATCCCGGAATTTTTTTTTTTTATTTACTAGATTACTTACAATTCAAACAATGGATTGCAGTGCACCCTTCTTCTTCTTCTTCTCTTTTTTTTTTTTTAAGTGATGTTACAGGGGAAATTTCACTCATTAAACTAAAATAGTTAGCATATTATATGAAAACAAAGAAGGTTACAAAATACTAGGATTTCATTTCTTAAAATGTGTGTGTGAAGGATGGAGAGGATGGAGAAAAGGCTGGAAAGAATTACACAAATATGTTAACAGTGTTTATCTATGGATGTTAGGTTTATGGTGACCTTAAAAAATGTAGTCAATCAACATGTATTAAGTTTTAAAAGAAAAAACTATTAGGTGGATGGGTGGGTGGTTGGGTTAGTTGGTGGATTGATGGGTTGGTTGATGGGTTGGTTGGTTGGTTGAAGAGTTTAAGGTGGGGGCATGACTAGGAAAGGAAGAAGGTGCTCTAAAGGTTCATGTCTAATTTGTGAAGCTAGAAAGAGGAGAAGGTGATGATGAAGTTAATGGTGATGTATTGGAACTGCTGCAGGTACTCAGCTGAGGAACGAATCCTCTTCTAATTATGCATTTGAGGCAAATGGCTTGGATTTCATGCCTCCCATTTCCCTCTGCCTGAGTGGTGTCTTTGTCTGAAGGCTGAGTGACCAGGAATTCTTCCCGGGCTGGGGTATAAGGGCTGGTTGTTCCTTTCCATTTGTTGCTTATAAAATGGAGGAAAATATGTTCAGTTTTACACAAAGGGCTTTGAAATCTAGTCATGGAGAGACTACTCCCTCACCTCAAGCTGGTCGTTAACGTGCAACCTGTTTGCTAATAAACCAATGCAGGACCCCAATGTCAAAAAGCTTAAAATGGTCAAATCAGCTGGGACCCTGTTTCTACATTTGACATGCCTTTTCCATTTCCCAGCCTCATGCAGAACATAAACCTGAATCAGGAGGTGGCTCAATGTGAACTCTGATAAATTGAGTGGGTATCCAGGGATTGGGGAGCAGACACTTCTTTTAACCTTTCAAGACCAAGAATCATTTGGCCAAAAATCCACCATGTATTGAACTTCGGGTATGAAAGCCGTACAGTGTATTAAATGTGAATTTGAGACCATGAATTCTCCCCACACCGACTCTATAAAACAGCCTCCCTTTTTCATAAAGCAGGCCCATAAACCGCTGCCAGCGAAGCAGAACGACTCCTTAGGACTGTGGCTCACTTTCTGTCTGGGGTTGTCAACAAACCCCCTTTATGAGTGGAATAGACCTCTTGTATGTGTCGAGCTTCTGGCTTTTTACAGAGTGTGTTAGGAGCCAGGCTAGGCAAACGTTAGGCGCTGTTTGCTGAGTGCATTTATTGCTTTTGCATAATTTATGAGCTGGAGGGGTTGACCATCATTCGTCTCTGCCAGGGGCTGGCACTCGAGGCTCCAGAGAGCGGAGCTGTAAATTGGATGGTGCGCTCCTGCTGAGCTCACGGCAAAGTCCTCGGGTCAGTATGGGAATTTAATACCAGAAATGGAACTGTTTTCTCAACGCACCATGTGGGCCCCTGTGCAGCAGAGACTGTTTTGGCAGACTCTGCGACTGGCCTTGTCGAGGAGCTGTCACTCACCCGGCATGTTGTATGGGGAGCCTGAGCATTTTTAATCGGCTTGGCATCCGTGCTGCTTCCATAATGGATACCAGTAGGTCTCAGTTCTTCACCATATGCTTAACTCTGGAGACAAGGTGCTTCTGGGTATATCAGTAATTACTTGATGCGGAATTAAGTGGACCTTGAAATTAGAACTGGACTGTTGGAAAGCAGGAAGCTTAACACTTTGATAGAAATAACCATTCCCAGGGATACACTGCTGTTAGGATAGAGGTAGGGGTAGACCTCCCCTCTCCTTCTGCCCCCTGTACACCAATCCTCGGGGAATGTGGGCAAATGCACTGCCACAGCCTTCAGCTGTCATTGATTACCTCACAAGACGGGCTGTGAACATCTGGGGAAATGAGCCTGCCTGGCAAAACACTCTTCCCTCTTCCACACCCCTCCAAAATTGTGCTTTTTCGCTCTTGAAAATGTGCCCAGAACTTAGGAACCTCAAGGAAGACTTAATTAAAGGCAGTGGAAAACTCACGCAGTCAGGAGAACTGTTGTTCCTCATCTGTCTGTTGTTCTAAGACCTTCAAAGTCCTCTTGTCACTAGTCTTCTTTCTCAACTCATTTGACTTATTATGATAGAGAAATCACTCACCAGGCACAAGGAAGTTTAGATAATCTGAGGTTGGAAGCTTGGTTGAAAATAATGCAGTTTTACTTGGTTAAAGCACTGCTACTAAAACTCTGATAACCCTATGGCACTGAGGAGCCAGTGTGGAAAACATAGAAAATGTTTTAAGCCTCCGGTCAATAGGGTTGTGATGTGAGTTTCTAAATGCTTGCAGTGCAGAGAGCTTAGGCTGGAAGAGGAAGGAGTTTTCCAAGATGTCCATTTGGATGAGGTTCTTGTTCCCTTGACTTTAAAGTATTTTAACAGTGGGTTAAACAGTCAGGTCACTTCTTGTTACTGAACAGAAAAGTCCAGAGGCGGTTGAGGTTGGTTCAAGTGGCTCAGTGGTACCAGGCCTTTTCTGCTCCTGGCTCAACCATCTTGACTTTGCACTTAAACTTTTTGCCTCATTATTGCAAGATGGCTGCCACAGATCTGAACATCACATTCTCGTTCAATCGCGTTCAAAGGCAAGAGGCAAGTACTTCCTGCTTTTCTCCCTCAGTTCTTTTTTTTTTTTTTTTTTTTTTTTTTTTGAGGAGAGAAAAATTTTCCAGAATCCTCAGCAGATATTTTCTCAAGTCTCAGCCAAAAATATGTCTATGACTACACTTAGCTTTAGGGAGAGTTAAGAGAGAAAGAGAATATCTGGCTTTTTCAATCTCAAAATGTCAGGAAAAGGTACAGACTAAGGAGATGGGATTGTGAATGTCTGTGGGTATCTAGCCAGTAGTGGCTGCCGTAAAGGCAAATTTATTTTCTGTTTCTGTTCAAAGCAGCATCAACTCCCACATCCAGGTGGCCACACTAAAAAACTTTGGCATCACCCTAGATTCATTTTCTTATTTGCTTCTCATATCCATGTGTTACCAAGTCCTGTTGGTTCTATCTTCAGAATTACTCAGCCATCTGTTCATCCCTTTCTCAAACCACACACCGTGCTGGTTCAGACAGAGGAATGGTTGCCAAACTAGTCTTCCCCATGACCTGTGACCTTCCCCGCCGGGTACTGTCTCTCCTCCATCCCACAGGAAGAGTCATCGTAATGGCGTACAGCTCTGCCTGTGCCACAGCCCACTCAGTGCGCGTGTTCTAACTCTGTCTCTGCAGCGTTGCATGACAGTGTTTCAGTCAGCAACAGACCACATATGACAGTGGTCCCCTAAGATTATAATAGAGCTGAAAAACTCCTATTGCCTAGTGATGTTGTAGCTGTCATAACATCATAGTGCAAAATATTACTCACGTGTTTGTCGTGATGCTGGTGCAGACAAACTCACTACGCTGCCAGTCCATGAAAGTATACAGCACATACAGTTATGTACAGTACATAATTCTTGGTAATAAACAACTATGTTACTGGTTGATGTGTTTACTATACTTTTTATTGTTCTTTTGGAGTGTATGCTTTCTACTTATAAAAAAATTTGCCAAAAATCAGTGTGCCGTGTTACAATGGCAGCAGCCTCATGCATCTCGTGTTTACTACCTCTCTTGATTGCATCATTGCTCTTAAGTTTGATTTAATCTTGTCTTGTTTTGGACCATACCATGCTGTACAGGCTTGTACCCTAGGAGACTTAGGCTATGCCATAAAGCCTAGGTGTGTTGTAGGCTAGACCATCTAGGTTTGTGTAAATGCAGTTCGCACAATGATGGAATCACCAAACAACGCAGTTCTCAAAATATATCCTGGTCTCTAAGTGGTGCGTGACTGTACTGGTAAACTGAAAGCTATGTCAGGGCCAGTCCTGTGTCTCGATTGACTGTTTATCCAGCTTAGTAATGCTTATTAAGGGCTGTCAAGTGAAGGAATGGTTATGGTTATCTACTGTGCATTTACTCTAACAAAACACATCCCCCTTTTAAAAATAAAATACTAGATAAAAAAACACTCTTAGTTTAAAAAAAAAATGTCTTCTTTTTGTCCCTTGATTTCTAGTCAGGAACCCAAAGCTTTGAGTTAATTATCATTCATTCTCTGGTTATCCCAAACCCAGCTCAACAGCTGGAATTTGGGATCTGTTAGACATAGTATGAGTCTACTGCCCTAAACACTTTTTTTTTTTGACCTATATATTGTTGATTTGTTGCCCTGGCCTCTTGTCCTTGGCCTCTTTTTTAATAGGGAATATCTCCCCTCTATTTGCTGGGCCTCTGGACCTTAGAAAAGGCAGCTCACAAATAGTGAGACTCGCACATCATGTCCTGTTTCCTTCAAAGTCCAAATGAGAGAATGCAATGCCCAGAGATTTACCCCTTTCCTTCTAGAAAAGCACCAGGAGAGATAGAGCCATTGCCATTAGCAGAAGGTATGTTTCCATTAAAGAAATGGTTTTGCTCTGAATCCCATTGAATGATCTCGATTCACCTTGATCCTGTAACTTGGTTGGCTCTTCAGTGGGCATCCCCTCAGCCGTGCAGTGGAGCAGGGGCTGGGAGGTCTCACCAGTGTGATTGAGAACTTGCCAGATTGCCCACAGGAAGAGCCGCAGAGCACAGGCATCAGAGGAAATCGGCGGAGCAACTTCTCGGCATTTTGCTTATCTGTTTCCCAGTACTGGAGCTGAAGAAACTCTTTCCAGCTCCGGCAACATTTCCTATTTCCTTTACTTGTCTTGCTTTTTGCGTATGTATCAAAAGCATAAACCTACTCAATTTTTGCAATTAACCCTTATTCTCTTGTTTTCCTTTTCAGTGTGACAGCGATAGTGACCAGGAAGAGAAGGTAAGACCCTCCCCACATTATGGGCACAGTACATAAGACACTGTGAGCACCGTGGCTCTCCCACACGCAGCTGCAGGTGGTGCGAGCCCGCTTCATGGTGCCAGCACCTTTCTCGCCTGTAAAGGCAGACTGTATTCACAGAGCGGCATTTTCTGTGACGAGAAATAACATTTAATTTGTGAGGTCCACTCATTTTTTAAAAGCCCTTTAAGACTGCATATATGTGACACTAAGTTTTTACTTTATAAAATATTTTAAAAGAGGAAGTTATTTATTTTAATAGCCATCTGATCTTTACTTTTTTAACCTTGACTGGAACATTAAATGTGCTAGTATGTATTTATAATTTTCATTTCTTTTATGTTTCTTCCGGCTTTTCTGTACATATTGGTCTTTTTGATAGAAATCTTAATGGCATTTTTCAGGAATGTCGTCATGGGGTGAGGGGTGGGCAGGGGGAGTCACGTGGGGACTGCTCTCTTCTCATCCAGGTGGATGGCCAGGTGGGAGGGCAGTTCTTCCAGCAGGTACATACCTTGTTTCGAGGCTGATGGCCACCAGCCTCTGTGTATCCAGCTCAACATGGATCAAGAAAAGGAGCTGTTTTTGAGCTTTCAGAAGATTGGATCACTACCTGGTAAAGTGAACTTCCTGCTGCCTGAAACGAAGGGATTATTTGTCTGTTTGGTCTTTCTTCCAAGATGTTCAAATCCCCCAACTAAATTTCTTCCCAATTTTGTTTCTACTTTATGTATTTTGAATATCTCGGTGTCTGTGTGCCAGAAGGAGGGGACTTGTCCTCCCTTACCCAATTTCTGGGTCCGTCCTGCATAGCTGACTGAAAACAGACGGTCACCTCCTCCATGTTTGCTGATCATACTCACCGGTTAGCATTTAGTGAGATCTTTCTATCAAGCCCAGATTTTTCCCTTATTCTCTGCCACCAGCCTCTAAGAGGGATGTAAAGGCTCTTGTTCTGTACTGTTGTTAATTTGAATTCAGCATATGTAGCCTGTTATAAAATGCAAGACATCATCATTTGAGCAGGTCAAGCATATTCAGATGAAGACAAATGGTGCTTATTTGATTTCCTTAAAATCAGGAAATGAAAAAAGTGTTCTCTGGAGAAATCATGTTCTGCCTGACTTGGATGATAGACCAATGCATGTCCCCAAGATAAGAACAGGCTCTCGCCTTGAGGTTTTTATCTCTGAAGGACGGCCAGGACTGTCAGCTTGCTGACATGTGCATTATCCATGTCATTTTAAACAAAGTGACCTATGGAAGGGTGTGCTGTGCTGTGACATGGTAATGGGCTGTTGGATGACAGCGAAAGTACACACTGGAAAGGGGTCTGCGGATTATTCTTTTGTTTAACTGACAAGTAGGAGCTTCCTCACTGCAGCCCCCAGGAGTCTTAGCTCCTTAGAAGTGGGCCCCCTGGGTCTCGGCACCAGTGTGTGGGGGGGTCCAGAAGCACATGGACAGCAGCAGAGGTTCAGTGTTCAAGGGGTGCCCCTGGCCCCTTGGAGCCATCAGGCCACATTCCTACATGGCGGTCATTGTAACAGGCACCGGGGAGGGACTGGTACTTTCTGCCATCCCAGGAGCTCTTTTACAGGTGATGGTTGATCTCACTTTTCAACTTTGTCGTGCCTTCTCCAAGGGGACGCGCCTTCTTTGGGGTTTCACAGCTGAGCAGGCATTCGTTTTTAGAAGGCACTGTGAATTCCAGAAGTGTCGCCAGTCTCCAGTGGTAGAAGGTGGTAAGGGTGTCCGGTTTTTGCTTTCCTGTAGGTGTCTCGATCAGGAGTCTCAACCTTGACTGCACATCTGAGTCACCTGGGAAGCTGTAAAAATCGCATCGCCTGGGCCTCCTCCCAGGCCTGTTACCTCCGAATCTTTGGGAGTATCTAGCTCTGCTTGTCTAGGTGATCATCAAACTGATAATTTGTGGAGTTACCAGAGCGGCCTGTGGTTTTCAGAGGATCTGGTGTTTCCTGCTACTGACAGCACCTGAACTAACGCTGTCCCAGGGCCTGAATTCCTCTCATTGCTGCCCAGGTTTCCATTTCTGAGTGCAGGAAGCAGCCAAGTGTCAGACCAGACCAGTGGGTGGTGAGGAAGTAGCCAGCACCACCACTCAGAGTTTAGGATGGTTCGAGGGCAATGATGGAGAATAAGGAGCTATTTGTAGGAAGCTCTCTGGAGGGGTGACGACGGAGGAGGGGAGGGAGTTTGGAATATTCCTGTGACTTGTGCACACTTCCAGCCTTAGCCCCTCTGTCTTTTTTTTCCTGTGGACTGTGGTGTCCCTGCAGACCTATTCTCTTACCTGGGAGCTGCTCCACAGTGGTACTCACATCATCTGTCCCTGCCCTGCTCCCCACGCCCCAGGCATTCCTCCTCAGGGCCCCTGGCGGGCTCCTGGCAGGAGCAATCAGAGCTCCGTAATTGTGGTCTTCCCCTTTTGGACCCAGACTGTCTGGTGTTTGTTGCCTCCTTCACTGCCGTTCTCCCAGACTTATGCTCTGAGCCAGAGCCTGGGCCCCGGCAGCCCCCTCTGTGCCGTACTCTCTTGCCTGGCCCCCTCAGAGCCCCGGAGCTAACCAGGGCTGCTTTCACGTGCTGCTCGGAGGGGTCGCATTCAAATCTGAATTGCTAATGGTGGAAAAGATGCCACTCAGTGTCCTGGGATCCCTTCAGCAACTCCACCAGGGATGCTGTTGGAGGCAAAAGTGAGACTTGTAGGGACCCACTGGGATTTCTCTCTGGAAGACCTGTCATTCTCTTAGTCCATGGGGAATCTGCAGAACTGGCGGTCTAAAATTAGTACTATATCCACACACAGCTGACTGAATTAAGATAAACTCTGCTTTCCTCCGATACGAAGCTGTAATTTATA
Source organism: Eonycteris spelaea (assembly GCA_003508835.1). Taxonomy (NCBI): domain Eukaryota; kingdom Metazoa; phylum Chordata; class Mammalia; order Chiroptera; family Pteropodidae; genus Eonycteris; species Eonycteris spelaea. The sequence continues at coordinate 5,449,275 of PUFA01000089.1, forward strand.
AAATGATACCTTTACTAATTAATGTGGAAGTGACTGGGAAAGGGGCTAAAAAAAAAAAAAAAAAAAAACAGAGCTTTCCATAAATGCAGGAGAACATTATTTGTGCATGGAAAAGGAGACTTTGATGAGAATACTGAGCAAAGTGTCTCTCTCAGCCTCCCTCCCAGCCTGTGATAATACATTCACATTAAATGTCAAAGAACCTGGACACTTCGATGAAGAGCAGAAATTGACTGAGTTTATGAGAAGGCTGGAAACACTGCATCTTAGCTGTGGGATTGTCTTTCATTGAGTTAAATTGAGTACAAAGAAAAAGAGGCAGCACTTGGCACCTTAATCACCCAAATTAAGCAATTATCCCAGTCCCCCACTCGAAAGGGAATGGTATCATGAGAACAGAGAGGAAACACACATATTTCCACATATTGGCTATATTTTCTTTTTTTCGCTTTCTTTCTCTACCCCTGGCAGCAGCCCACTATGCTAAGAAACAGCTCCTACCCAATCTGGTTATGGAATTAATGTGGAGATTAAAAGTAATTCTTTATCTACTCACTTCCATTTTACTGTGTGGGCCATGTGACAGAGCTGGTTGGAAGGCGTAGTGCCCAGTGGTCAACACTTGGGCCTCTGAGTCTCATGGCCTCCGCTTGTTTCTGACTGTCCCTTGCTACTTTGTAGCTGTGGACAAGCCTCGGTTCTCTCATCTGCCAAATGGCAATAAGGAAGCTCTACTTGCGTGCGGCCTTGAAACAATTCAGTGAAGGCGCTTGGCTCAATGCCTGGTCCACAGCACGTGCTCCATAAACATTAGCTTCCATTAGTTTTACTCGGGGTGCAGAGAGAACACTTGGGGAAGGGGGAACACCATCTTCCTCTTTAGAAAGCTCAGGCTCTGCCAGAAAACCTTCCAGAGGACTTGAGGTGTGATTTTTCTCCCTCAGCAACCTGAGGCTCAGCTTTCATCCCCAGGGGCACTTCTAGCTTGGGCTGAATGGAGGGGTTGTGAAATTTTGAAGGGTCCCCAAACAGTTTGTTTGTTTGTTTTAACTCTATCTTAAACATCAGCCTTTCTTCTGGGCAGTCTTGGAGCCAAGAGCAAGCATCTGTCCTGAAAGTATCAAATGCAATTAACCAGACTTCACAGGCCTTGTACATGCCACACTGTTGGTTCCCAGACCCCCATCACAGCGGAGGCGCGGAGTCAGTACATCTGCGAGGGGCCACAGCATCTCCACATTTTAAAAAGCTTCTAGGTGAAACACAGTGAGCTTTTGAGAACTACGGCCTTATAACAATGTCAAAGAGAAATATATACTTCGCCCTTGTTAATGCTCTGAACAATGTGACAGCTCAAAAGAAAGACTTGAGGGCTCTAGAGGTGTTTGTGCACATGCCCCCACGTGCTAATGTTTATAGATGTGTCGCAGAACGTGCACACAGTACACACTGCACCATCTCCTCATAGATCGGACTGTCCTTTCCCTAACGAAGTGCTCACCATGGCTCCTGATTGCGGTTTCTCTCTCTGGGCTTTTAATGATTTGAGTGACCAACCTAGAAGGTTGCTTGGCTCCTGGGATTTGCTCACCAGTGCCTGGGACAGCCTGCTGGGACACGGGCTTAATGCAGGTGCGGCATCACTGATTCTCACATCAGCACCCTCTCCCCAACACACACACACTTTTGGGTGCATTATTTTTTTAATTCATGCTAAATTTGTTAGCATGATCATTTTGCTTTCACTTGTGTGGGAAGGGGGCAGCTTCTAAGAAAAGCAGCAAGAAAACCAGCAGAGGCTTATGTTCCTAACTCAACACAAACCACATGCCTAACTTGGCTCCTGAAGGATTCAGAAACTGCTGAGATATCAAACCGAAGACTAGGCATGTAGCTTACGCTTATAGTGGAAGAGTCTCATCCTTTGATTGCCCACATTTCACAAATGGTAAAGGTCATGCACCCTCAGCAACATTCCAGAAGCTCAGAAGGCCCTCACTGTTGCTTGTAGAACTCCCACCCTTGGTTTTGATATAGGGCAAGTTCTGATCAGGAGACAACTTAGAGATGCTGTCCTATTTTGCAACTAGAGAAAAGAAATTTTCCCTCCCTTCCAGTTGCATAGCGGCAGAGCAAACAGACCTTGTGCAGGAGAAGAGCAGGGGCCTGTGTTCTTCTCTTTAGATCCATAGCGCTAGCCTAATGCCTGGCACAAATGAGGTGTTCATTGTTTTGCTAAATTTGCATGTCCTTTCCTAGATACTCATCTCCAAATGGAGGGATAAGCAAAACAAGTTCAGAAAACTGATCCTCAATCTGGACGTACTTCATATTAATCCCAGAGTTTTTCTGGACTCTAACAAAAGTGTGGTCTCCTCTCCAGCCTTCTATATTTCTTTTACAATTCTATTTTCTTATAAGACGTTTCTAAGCTATTTGTCAATTTTCTAGCTCATTTGGGGGATTTCTGCAATTTCTGACTGAGTTTCAAGAGCTTTCCATGTTGGATGCCTGATTTCCATAGTGCCTGTTCTCTTAACCTCTTCTTACCCTCTAAGATTATATCTGGATCAAAATGATATTTTATTGTTCTTCCAACATCATCATATTTCCAACTGGCTTAATTCCATTGTATCTATCCAAAATTTCTATTAATACCATCTTTGGATTAAATTTCTACTGCAAATTATTTTAAATTCTGACTTTCATTACGTTCTTCTCATTCTCATATCACAGCATTTTTATGTCAAACCAAAAATTGCTTCACTCATATTGAATGCATATGTAGAATGTATGTCTTTTACTACCATGTCATATACCTGAAAAAAAAAATAGAGGTTATAAATGTTTATTTTTGATTAAGTGTAAGTCAGTAAAATGAATATTCAAGAGTTATTGGAAATTTGTCAGACATCTTCAGCTAAACTCTTATTTCTTAAGAGGAATAGAGAGAAGAACAGGTTCTAGATGTTCTGTTCATCGTAAGTGGGTAATGGAGAAGGGTATCCAGAAGACCTTTTTCTTATTTCTCACTAACCAGCTGTGTGGCCTTGGGCAAGTTACCTATTGCTGCTGAGTCCTAATTTTGTCACCTATAAAATAAAGCTGGATATAATGATCAAAGGCTGAATATCTTGATTTTCTGTGTAGCTATTTACGTAGGCCCAACAACATGGCAGACCATGGGAAATTAACATGTGATTGTATTTTTACTTGCCAAAGTAGAAGGAAGACTATATAAGGATTGTCTCCATTCTTTCATCTTTTTCCAGTTCCTAAGTGGGAATAAACATAGTGGATAGGTCTCTGTTGACTTTTTCAAGTAACTGAAGCAAACTTACAGAAGGGCTTAATTAAGTCTGAACAAGGTTATTACCTGTTTGTTTATTCAGTCAATCATTTATATCCACTTATTTTTTTTTCCAAGTACCTACTGGTGAACCAGCATGGGCATTGTAGTTGTTTGACTATGTTAGGTCTGTCACCATGGTTCTGTTACTAGGCAGCAGAGCAATTCACCTCTGTTCCTTAATTTTTCTATTTAGGGGTGTATGGGAACGAGCAGAGAGCTAGCTTACATAATGTGCTTTAGGAACTCACTTAATTGATAATGAGTAATTTTTGAACCTATAAAAGGAATTCTTCTGGAAACATTTGGGGTTGAGTCCATAATTCACATTCCCAGAGAAAAGATCAGCTGCTTTCTCTTAGAATGAGCCATTGGCTAAGATTTTATGGCTTACCTTGAAGGGAAGGTTGCAAAGCCAAGGAGGACTTAGGTAGATGGAAGTGATGGCTTTCATCCTCATGAAATTGACCATGAACCCTGAATCACCTGAATAGTGGGAGGGTTATAAGCAGAGGCATTTGTACTGGTGAGGCCAGTACATGGATTATGCTAATGGCTTCTCGTGGAGTGTTACCGGGGTTGCTCTTTGGTTGTCAGAAGAGTCTTGTCTTACTCTGTTGTTCTGATTGGAGAGTATTCTGCCCCTAATAAAGATGTCTTTGCAGTCATGCACATATGTATTTGTGTGTGTGTGTGATTACCTCAATGAATTCCCTTTTGGCAACTTTCGATTGGTGATGTAGTTACAGATAATTACTCCTTTTAACTTTGCCATTCCAAGTGTAATAAAGATAATAAAATCTCTGTGTTAAGATGTTGTTAGTAATTAACCAAACTTTATACTTTTGGAAGTCCAAAAATTCAATGGATGAATGTATATTATTTTCTTTTCTTTTTATTTTTTATCAATGTTACAGCCAGAAGGTCAAATTGCCCTCTTATATATCTTAGAGCTTTTTCCTATTTGTCCTCGTGAGAATCATGTTGAGAAATACTAGCTGGAGATCTACATGGCCTCTCCAGCCACTTAAAGGATGACCAGAAGCAGCCTCCCCCCTTGCCATCCCAACCCAGTTTTCAGTCATGGTCTGCCAGGTATATGCATATGTATGGAGACAGTGGAATGGCGCATTGGAAATAAGGATTGACCAGGAACCCTGGGATGACGGCTTGTGGTACCCAAGGGGCTCAGTTTAGACTTTATCTTTTTTTAGAAGGGGGTACTTTTAGTGATTTTTCAACTCCCTACTTTCTTGGATGAAAAATGTAGATGATACTCATTTCTTGGGAGCGGTGAACAAATGAGATTAGAGTCAATAGTAATAATTAAATAATAAGAAGCATCACATCGCGTTGAAGAGAATATTGGATTATTTAAAACACTTTACAAATGTCATTCTTATATGTTCTTTTTAAATGTTTATTGCAGGGCTCTATATGTATCCTCACATACAGCACTGCTGATCACCTGCAATGTACCAAACTCGATGACAGGTCCTTTCAAGGGCTTTATCTTCTCAAGCAGGTGTCATCATTTTACAAATAAAGGAAATGAAACTTAATAGCTAGTAAAGGATGGAGCTGAGGGATAAACTCTCTCTTAAGGTTCAGGGCGTGGGCCCATCCCCTCTAACGTGCTGCTTCTCTGTGTCAGGGTGAGTCGGAATGTGTCCAGAGTGCCGTCTGAGAACCCTTGCTATGTTCCTCTCCGAGCCCCCACTTCCTTGTGCTATAAGAGACCTGATTGTATCTTATCTAGCTACCCACTGCCCCACTAGCTCCTAAAAAGTCAAACATGGCAGTTGCTCAGTAAACATTGAATAAATACAATTTGGATGTACTGACAACTTAGATGTATAAGATCTTCCGAAATATGTCTTTTTTTTTTTAAACCTGGGAAACAGTTGTCTTAAGGTGAGAAGGGAAGAGCTACAAGGTATGGGTTTTAATTCTTACAGATGAGTGACAGGCTCAGCCTGTGGGCCACCACAAATAATTAGAGATGGAGGCTACACCAACCAGCAGACTAAGCATGAACCATGTGTGGTGAAGGAACCCAGCGTTCTCTTAGTGTGTTTCTACACGTAAACATTTAATCTTATTAAATCATAGGCTTCTAGCAAGTACCCACACCTAGCACATGCCTGGCACTTAGTAGGTCCCATATAAATGTTGGTGTTACACCTAGAAGTTGCTTCGTTGATTATCTAAGTCCCAGACAGGAAAATGGGCTTATCAGTCTCCCAGGCAGTGTGGGAGAAGAACTGGATCTGAACAGAGGCTTGTTTCTGTGACCAGCACATAGGAAAATGGGCCATGATATCACCACAGCCCCTGAACTGTACCCCAAAGCAGTTTCACTCTGTTATTGTTTGCCACCACAAGAACCTCGCCTGTCCCTGGACACTGACTCCCACCCTTGCAGAGGGTTTCTGGGTCTGCCGAGGCCATGGGGCATTTCCTTTTCCGACTGCAAAGGCCTCATGGGTATTCCTGCAGCCCAAAGGGTAGTAAGTCTCGGAAGCAGCCATGTCCATGTTAAAGATTATGGATTTGCCACTAAGGGGAGAATATAGTATTTATCGGCTGGAATGCGTGCCGGCTGAGCTGATTATGGCACAGCACTCTGTCAGCCAATGATTTGTCCTGTCCTTTATCATCTGTGTCACTCAGCAGTGTGCTGGCGAAGGGAACGGATCACCCCCTTCCCTTTTTTTGTACCCATTTTGTGTAGAAAATTTGTATTTACTTTGGGAGTGTAATTTGTTCCTCATGGATAATGTGACCCTGAGCGGAGCTGGATCATGGGTTAGTTGAAGTGATATTTTCCGCTAATGGTAGTCGTACATCATTGCTGTCAGCTCGGGTTAGGAGGCAAGCACATTACAGCTCCATTTTACCTCTGCAGGCATCTGGGATTATTTGCCATAACCGAGTATGACATGACCGCACTACAGAGTGCATTAAAATTTTTACTGGCTTCTCAGGCAAGTCCCCGGCTCCAGTGTGTGCTTCAGGCAGTCGGTCTGATGGGGAGCCCGAGGGCCCTGACTTCCTGCACAGAGGTACTGTGGTGGAGGGTGGGGGTGGGGGAAGGCGGCCTAAGCAGGGGCGGCTCCCCTCTAGCCCTGAGAAAGAAGCCAGGGGAAGAATTCCCAGGTCGCCAGCCTGCAGGCATGTGGACACCCAGACAGGCAGGCGACTGGCTGCCTTGTACATGTAACCAGGGGCCGACCTCAGTGCCTGCTGCTGTCTGCCATCTCTCTTCTCAATCTTAACCCCCAGGGTAGGTTGGGCAATAGCTCCGTCTCGAAGAAGAGCCCAGGGTATGCACAAGTCCTGCTAAGGCTTGAGCTGATTCTTATGTTTTTGTCTGCTATGGTCACACTAAAGAAGAAGCATGGGTTCTCCATATGACCAATTCTATGTCCATCCACGCAGCTTGACTGAGCCTGGTAGTCTCATGAGCCCAGTTGGAAATGGTTGTCAGGACATTTTATACATCACATACTGTCTGCACACCCACCCAACAAAGTGTAGGCATGATTACCCCCCATTTTACTTATAAGGAAACTGAGGTTCAAAGAGTATTTTACCTCATATCCTAATGGTGGCAGAGGAGAGATTCTTACCGTTTATCCGGATCTCACTGACTTCAAATCCTGTCGTGTTTTATTTTACACAGAGATAATTATTATTTAAACAGTGCTATATATATTTTATATATGCTTTATATGTATTGACTTGTTTAGTCTACACCACAACTTATAGGTAGGTGCTAATATTATCCCCAATTTGCAAAGGAGGAATCACAGAGAGCTTATGCAACATGCCCAAAGCCTTGCACTGGTTAGTGGCAGAACCAGGTTTCAAATCCAAGCTCTCTCCTAGCCTCTAAGCTGGTTCTCCCTTACTGCCACATGCCAATAAGCCTGAGTACTGAAAGGAACATTCCAGGGAGAATAGTACTATGTTGGATTAAAAGGAAATGCTCGAAGAGTATTTTATCACTTTCAATTGCAGTTCTGACACCCAACAAAATATTTCTCAAAAAAAGATGCTCTGTGATGAGCTTAATCAGCTAGTAAGTCCCATTTGCAGTTAGCACATTACTTGCATGCAAATGGGACTTCTAAGGTGCTTGAAAGTCCTTTTTTTTTTAGGTTAAAGGTAAGCAGTCACTATGGAAAAATACCTTATTCTCTTATTTTCTTTTATATTCTTATAAAAGGCTTACCATCCTATTTCTCATTCTTATTAGAAAGAAACCTGTAATAAACTTACATTGAATCATGTCCCTTAAAGCACAGTTTCAGGCTGTCTCTGAGTAATGAATGGGATGCAGATCAGGGCCCACTGTGTCAGCCAGAGTAAAATCATCACAAATTCCATACTGGTGGAGTCTGAGTGCTGGATATTTAAACATCCACACGTGCCTACAGCATAGACATTACCTTTTGTTCTCCCACAGAAAGACTCCTCTCTACCTCTTTAGCTCCATCGTCTCTCTCTCTCTTCCAACCTTGAGATGATGTTACCTTTTCTGGACAGAATGGAACAGCTGCTGGTCCTCTCCTTGGCTACATATGTGGGAGGGTCATCAATTCATGAGCTCATTTCATAGACCACACATAAAATAAGCTATACCTTGTACCCTCAGGGCAGTTTTTTAAATGCTGCTACTGAAGAGCCATAGATAGGCATGGCTTTTCTCACTGAGAAATTTGACATTAAGCTAGCACACCTAAGAATTGTGCTCCTGGCCCCACGCCCCTCCTTGGACTCCAAAACACACACATTGATCTTCCCTCTGGGTTGCAGTAGTGCAGGGGACTGACCTGATTTTCTTCTCTGGCCTTTGATCAAATCACTTAAGTAGTAAAGAAGAAGAACAAAAATATTGATCCAGTCATCAAAAAGTAGTTATCCCTCTCAGATGGCCTGTTCAGAATGCAGCAATAATTTGAAATAATGTATTCCCCAGAGACAACATGACACCATATGTAGACCATTTACTTGTTTAAGTAGAGTCATACCTGTATCCTCACCTCCTCCTGAACTTCTATGATGTGCAGGTGGGCCCACTTTAAAAAAAGCAGACATTAAAAAAAATTAAGTTTACCCACCAAATCAATTACAGAGCAATTAATTATTCCATCACCCTTCTGTAGCTAGGTAAAATATGTGATCTCCACATTCTTAAATCCTTAAAACAGAACTCCTACGAGAGCCTTTCCTGAGTCATTGGGTCATTTTAAAGCTCTTAAATTTTAACAGATTTGGCTGAGTTTATATTAGCATGGCTTTGTTTTTGTTTGTTTGTTTCAAATAACAGATATTAGATGAAAACTAATAAATAAAGAAATGTGCAGGCTTTTGGAATACAAGTAAGTGTTGAAGTAACCAAACCATCGGAAGGGCAGAGTTCTGGGACTGAACTTGAGAAGCACGGACAGGGACTTGAGCCCCTCCTTGTCTTGCCCCTACTTCGTTTTGCCTGTCCTCTTTGTTTTTGACTGTTTATGAGACTGGTTTCTCTTATTGATTCCAATCATGACCCATTCTCCTGAGCATCACACTTTTCAGCTTCAGCCAGTGGAAGAGAGACTGTCTGTTCTTTTCCCCTGCAGTTACTTAGATCCAAAGAAAGGATTCTGATTGGCTGAGGGGGTTAGGTTCCAGAGGACAGGTTCTCCAGAAAGGACTGTGGATTGACCTAGCTGAAGTCAGGTGCTCATGGCTGGATCAGTCAGCCGTGGGTAGAAAGACCAGGTGACCTTGTCCGAAAGAGCTGCTCTGGAGGTAACTCTGTGTAGTGTTGGAGTGAGAAAGGTTGGGGCTGGGCAGACAACAGTGTGTGTCCAGAAAGCATTAGCCAACCTTCCTGCCATGTGGGGTAGGCACTCAAAGGCACTTCCTGCCTTGATTATCCAAAGTGAGCACTTTATAGTGATCAGAGGGTCTCAAATATGAATACGTGTTTACAATGTTATCGCAATAGTCATAGATCGGTTAATCCGTGCCATTCACGGATTGGTTCCATCTTGCTTAAGTTAATCTATTTAAAGTTATAGAAGGGCACAGTATTTTATAGAGTATGGGTTCATGTGTGCATTTATTCAGAGTAGTCCAGAATTCATTAATAATTTTAGTGCAGTGGATGATGAGTTACTCTCAAGTAAGACAGGTCTTTGAAGTCACTGGGATGCCAATTAGTAAATTACTTATCTAGAGTATAAAATGTAGCTTACTTGTCCAAAGGAATTGTCGTCATCTCAGAGTATGTAATTTGTGTCTAATACAATACTTCTTAAACTGCACAGGCAGCCTTGCTGGAAATGATTTTGCTAAAACAGAAAGGAAGTATAAGCTCAGTCATGCCTTCTCTCACTCATAGTTCATTCAGCAAATTAGCCCTCACTATGTGCCAAGCCAAGCTCTGTCCTCGGAACTAAGAATAGGAAGATAAGGAAGACACAACAAGCCTTCAGAGAGATAGACTAATTGAAGAGAAAGCTGAAGTACCTTGACTTATAAACTAGCCCTTCCTTCCACAACATATACTGAGGAATGGCATGATGTCCAAAAGCAAAAAAAAAAAAAAGAAAGAAAGAAAGAAAGAACCATGCTGTCTAGAGAGCAGGCATTTGAGTTAGATCTTGTTGAAACAGTGGGTGTAGATGATTGCTAGGTAGCAAGGACAGTGGGGATAATAGGCAAAGAGGTGTGAAAGGCTTAGCAAATGGAGAGAAGCATGAATACTTCTGTTTATATGGAGCAAGGTTTACAGGAGAGGATGGGGAGATGTGGCTGTCAGTGTAGGGTGGTATAACAGCTCCATGTAAACAGACCTTGTACAGCAAGGTAAGAGTTTGGATTCGATCCAGATGGGAGCCCACTGTGAATGACACATTAGATTTCACTTTTTGGAAGAAAATTCTAGCATCAGTGGAAGGATGGGATGGAAGGATGGGAAACTTTGACCGGGTGACCAAAGAGAGAGTTGTCATCATAGGCTAAGTGAGAGGTGATAGGGAACTCAACTACAGTGATGGGAAAGGAAGGAGTTAGATTTGGGGGACATTTCTGAAGTGGAATTGCCATGAGTGTGTGACTGCTGGGATGTGGGGTTTTGGAAGGAGCCGTGGGTGACTCAAGTTTCAAGTAAGGCTGACTGGCCGGGATTGGACATGAAGAGGAAAGGATACAGGAAGTATGAGTTTGGGTGGGGCTTACAGGACCCTGAGCCGGATGAGTTCAGAAGAGTGTACACATTTACAGTGCAGGAATGATGAGAAGTATAGGTCGGTGTCTGGGAGACCAAGAACCATCTGAGCAGCAGAGACAGTTGGAGCTGTGGGAGTGAGTGGGAGCCCAGCCAGAACACTAGGGTTTGTCTACATCTAATTTAGGAATAAATATATGTGGTGATGATAACCGTTAAGAACAAAAGAACTGTAGGTCAGTCATAGCACCTGATGTTTGTGTACTTTTTAATGATATACTGAATGACTTTATTTTTTTAGTTGTGGCAAAATACACATAACATAAAATGTACCATCTTAACCATTTTTAAGAATATATTTCAGTAGTGTTATGTACATTTACACTGTAGTTTTCTGTGCCAAATGTATTAAAAGCACCATACATTAGCTCATTTAAGCCTCGTAACAAGCACTCTCAATGGAAGAATACGTAATGTTGATTTTACAAATGAAGAACTCGAAATGGGATCAACTGAGGCAAAATTTTAATGCTTTGATGATAATACCCCATGACTTCTCTGGTCAGTGTTACACCACATGTATCCTTAGTGACACTGTTTTAGTGTCTAACTTCCAGTGGATCCAACATTAACTTGGTGATATCTTTGGGTTTATAGCTTTCTTTAAGGAAATCAGAGTAGAGTCAGCCCGGGAACTCAGCTTCCATGCTTGCTGGTCTGTAGCTGAGATGGAGCTGATTCATTCACCTGCCTTGAACATGCAGGAGTCACCAGTCTTAAAGACCAGTGGTTCCCAGCAGTCTCACCTTGGGCAGTTCTTCAGGACCTAGCTAGCTGTGGCCTGTCACAACTGGTAGGGCCCTTAGAGATTAGAGACTCAGCCCCCTGGCTGCCACATACAAAGGAAGAGGAACAAAGCAGCAGCGGTAAAACAACCAGCTGTCTGCTTTAAGGTTTTAGGCAGGAAGTAAGGTAGGCGCTGCTTTCACTGGCATAAGATAAAGAAGGGAAAAGCCATGCAAACAGAAACATTCCTCCCTTCCCATTTATCTCCCTCAGAAACGTAAAAGGGGATCCTTTAGAGAGAAGAGCTGGATTTCCCACTATCTCCTAGTTCTTCTTTACTAAAAAGTGAAATAGCCTCTAAAAACTCACCTAGACTTGATACCTACTGGAAGCCAACTTGCCTGACTTCTCTTCTGAGTGTGCTAAAATTTGCTCTGCAAAATCAAAGTTGACCTTGGTGAGCAGAGGGGTGTAGGCTCCTGAGTTCCGGACTCCTGGGCACTAACACAGTGAGCCAGCTTGACCTTCAAGACCAGCCTTCAAACAACCAAGTAAGTGACTGCTTCTGTGCTGGGCACTCAGACTCCCAGAGGGCCCGTGTGAGATAGCATTTGCCGCCATACCCAAATTCCAGCATTAATTTCATTGTTTTTGAAAGCATGCATTTGGGGCTTGGTTTTTTTTTTTGGGGGGGGGTTATGTTTTTACTTTTTTATTTTGAAATAATTTTACAGAAAATAGTACAAGAAGTTCCCATAAACCTTCCACCTGCTTTCCCTAATGTTATATTTTATAATACCGTAGTACAAATATCTAAACATGGAAATTAACCTTCGTATAATACTATTAGCCAGATCTCCATGCCTTATTCAAGTTCGCTTGTTTTTCCAGTTACGTCCTCTTTCTGGTCCAGGGGTTCATCCAAGATCCCACTCGCATTTAATTATCACCTGTCTCTTCTCCTTCCTCTGGGACAATTCCTCAGTCTTTCTTTGTCCTGTATAACCTTGACATTTTATTAACCGTCTCTCCTCCAGTTTGGGAGTCTTGATGTTTTCTCTGGGTTAGACTGAGGTTATACCATTTGGGCCCTTCTCAGTGCATCACTGCTGGTGATGGAAACTTGAATCACTCGGTTAAGGTGATGTCTACCAGGTTTATCACTTTGAGTTACTACTTTTCCCTTTCAAATTAATAAGGACCTTGTGGAGAGATAGTTTATGACTATGCATGCAAATACCTGTCTCTTACCATACTTCAACCAACTAATTTTAATACTCATTCATCGATGGCCTTTGGCCTTAGTAGACATTTCTATTGTCTTTGCCGAATGGTAAGACGTGTTTCAAAGTGGTTATGGCATTCTATATCTGGTCGAGATTTTCATGATAGCTAGTCTTTCGTCATAAAAAGTGCATGAACTGTGCATTCCCACAGGCTGGGCCATAGCTCCAAGAAGTTTGGTCATGAGGGGCCCTGTGGAAATCGGACAGCCTGAGGTGTAGGACATGCCTAGAAGGGCAGAGATGGTAAGGGTGCAAGTCCAGCTCTGTCAAGATAGTGCTGTGTGACTGTGACTTCGAGCGATTTATTTAGGGCCTCTGAGCTGCTGTTTTTGTTTTGTTTTTTTTTACTCTGGATCCAAAACACCTAGAATGATATGGCCCATAATAACTACTTAGTAAATTTTAGATTTTAGTTCCTGCCACAGTGTTACCATCGCTGATCCCTTACCACTGCTCTCCCTCAAAAAACCTTAACACACACCAGCAGGTAATCCAATACAGCCAAGTGAGTCGGCTCCCCAGGAGCAGACCTCTTGGGAAATGGAACCCAAAATGGGTATGTGAAGAGGTGGAAGATCAGAGAGCTGTGAAGCATGGTCACATCACAGGTCAGTGAAACTGGGAAAGGAATGTCCTGTGGAGAGAGATTCAGCAGTCAATCACTAAGCATTGGGGTAGCAGGAGATTGCTGGTTTTCCTTTTGAGAAGGCTTTAAAATTAATCTCTGTTCAATTTACTCCTGTTGTGTAGTGTAAGATTTGTTTTTAAGTCTCTTCCTCAACCTCCTGGGCCCACCTCTCCCTTCTATGCCCCCGTCATGGACTCCGAACCCCAAGAGATGTTCTTTACACTGTGGCTGAAACAGAGCCTCCTGTGTGTGACGTACTGAGGAAGTGCCTCTTCCACTGGTCCTAGCAAGTGTCCACGAAGCTAACTGTGTGCTTCAGCAGCAGTGCCCAACTTTTCTGGCACCAGGGACCGGCGCTCTGACAAGAATCTAATGCCCGATGGTCTGAGGTGGAGCCGAAGCGGTGATGCTAGCACTGGGGAGCGGTGGGGAGCGGCTACAAACGCAGATGAAGCTACGCTGGCCTGCTGCTCGCTGCCTGCAGGTCCCTAACAGGCCCTGGGCCAGTACCAGTCTGGCCCGGGGGCTGGGGGACACCTGCCGTGTGCTTTAGGACTGAAGGTGCTGAGGAACCTGCCTGCTAGCATAGTCGCTCCCAGTGAACGTGGCCTTGGGAACGCTGCAGCGTTCGCTGCCAGTGAAACAGTCGTGGTTTTAACAGTAGGTGTCCTTTCTAAAAGGTGGCAGCAATGAGGGGAGTAGGGTGGTATCCAGGAGGATCCCAGCATCTATAGGAACCCCCAAAACACGCTTATGGTCAGAAATGGGATCAATACCTCTATCAGTCTAGCTTAAGTTTTAGCTTTTTTTTTTTTTTAATTTTAAAAAATTTATCAAGGCAACATTGGTTAATAAGATTATATAAGTTTTAAGTGTACAGTTCCATAAAATGTCATCTATATATTGCATCGAGTGTTCACCATACAGTCAAGTCTCCTTCTGTCAACATATATTTAACCCCTTTTACCATCTCTACCTCCCCCACCCCCTTTCCCCTCTGGTATCCACAGGTTTTACCTTTTGAATGTTAGAGATGTGATCTAGGATGTGTTCAGTTGCAGTAACAATGCCTTACAGTGCTGACAGCCTATTAGCTTCCTGTGGCTGCTGTAACAAACTACAACAAACTTGGTGGCTTAAAACCACAGAACTGTCTTCTTTCACACAGTTCTGGAGGCTAGGTGTTCAACATCGCTTTCCTCTGGGTCACCGTCAAGGTGTCAGCAGGGCCAGAGGCTTTGGAAGAGAATCGGTCCCTCGCCTCTTCCGGCTTCTGGTGGCTGCTGGCACTGTGCTCGTGGCCTCGGCGTTCCTGTCCTCACCTCTCTCTGCGGGCAGTTTTCTCCTCTCGTGTGTGTCTGATCTCCCTCTGCCTCTCTGTCATAAGGGCACTTGTGATGGCATTCAGAGCTCACCCAGATGGTCTGACAGAATCTCATCGCAGGATCTTTAACTGAGTCACGTAAGCAGAGATCCTTTTTCCTTACCAGATAACATTCGCAGGTCCTTGCAGAGCACATACGAAGCAAGCAAGAAGGAGGCAGGTGGTCAAAGTCTTTATATCCTCTTGGCTAGAAAGTCCATTCCTACCGAGGTGCAAAGGAAAAGGGAGGAGCAGGTATCTGGCAGAGAGGGCCTGGGTTTCCATGATCGATCGTGATTGTCGCTGGGAGCTGGCATTGTGCTGTCTTAGAGTTCTGTTAGCAAGAAGGAGATTGAAATAAGCGGTGGGAATGGCTTCTGGGTAAGCAGAGAACAGTGACTGCACAAAGGGCATGGGTCTCCAGACCTTCTGATTCAGATTGTGAAGTCGGAGTGTATGCTCTCGTTCCTGAACGTGACACTGTCTTAACTTCTCTGTTCAAAGCGTCCCTGCTCAGCCACACCAATGTACTATAGTCATCAAGTTTCTCACTCTCGACCCATTCCTAGGATCCGCTATTGAGGAAGGTCTGGTCTTGGACTCAGAGGCCTATAATTCATAACCAGCAGCAGGTGTGACTTAAAGAATCGTCAGACCTCTCTAGAACCTCAGTAAGCGTTCTTACCTCACAGGGCCCTGGTGAACAGGAAACATGCATCTGCGGGAGTTAATTAAATGATAGTTGTCACCTGCCGTCAGTGAGAAATGGAGCTTCAGCTTAGACCAGGCTTAGGAAGTTCGATCTCCTTCCTGACTCCTCACTCCCCCATCAGCCAGACCCACTGCACAGACTCACACACTCTCGACTCTGTTGTTTGTTTTCATTTTCAAGTTCTGACCAGAAACAGGCCTTTGGTGCTGCTGTTGGTACTGTGCTCACTACATTCTTGGTGTGACTCCTGTAGCAAGTGGAGAACATCAGGTGAGTCCTGGGCAACAGTAAGTTCCTGTCCTATTCTAGACCGTGGTGAGCTCCTCAGCTTATAGCTTTATTTTCACTCATGCTTGTGGTTAGGCCTGGACCACCCAGTCCCTGGTGGTCTTGATCTTGGTCACCACAGGCAGCAATGGCAAGGACTCAAATGGAAGAGCGAAGATGCTCATAGCATCTGTGCCTGGCCATGGCTCATTCTTCTGACCAGATTGTTAACAAACCGACGGTGGTGGCCTGCAGAACAGAAGACATGCAGCACCTAGTCAGGGAGCTAGATGGGAATGCAGGACTTCCCAGGAGCTGAGCGCGGAGGGAAGTACCCACCCTGGCTATACGCCACAGTCACCCAGAATGCTCTGCGGAGAGACGCATTACCCTGGGGGCTCTGAATCAGAGGTCTTCGGGTGGCAAGTTTCCAGGTGGCGTGCAGGAATCTATGTCTCCAAAGACACCCCTAAGGCTACTGCTACACAGCCCGCCTAGCAGAGACACAAGTCAATAGGAAGGAAATGTGAGCTTGGGGTCGGGAAAACCTGTTTTGGGGGCAGCTGTCTTACCTGTTAGCTGTGTGAGCTTCGGCAGCACCTCTTCTCCTCTTAGCTCCAGTGTCCTTAAATTTAAAGCTGGCGTGATCCAGTCAGTACTTTCCTCACCATTGCTGTGAAGATGAAATAAGACACGCACGCACATCACGGGTACTTAGCAGAGTGTTAGTTGCCTTCCTCACCCAGCACAGAAAGCCAGCGGTCAGCCTGGCACACTCGCTTTGGCCTTGGTGTCCCCAGCCATTTGCCACCACTTCCATCCTTGTATAAGATTTACGTAGCCCGTGGCCAAATTGATATTTTAATTAATAGTCATGCCTACAAGCTTTTACTTTTATTTTGGTTAAATAGAGCTCTTACTTAAAGAGAGTTCACTTCTTATCCTTGGCAGATCATTGCAAATGCTTGTGGTACTCACTGTGATACGTCTATGCAAATGAACATGTTTGCTCTCAATGTGAGTGTCGTGTATAATTTGGGAGAAATTCCATTGTCATTTAGCATTAATTAATGCTCACTTACTAGAAAGTGTTCAGAGACACCAGCATTAGCCAGATTTCCAAATCACGTAATGGGGATGGAAGAGCTCCGAAGGGCGGGAAGCTGCTGGCAGGGCTGGACTGTGACTGAACGCTCACCTTTCTGCCGAGAGCAGGCTAGGCAGCAGCTTCAGCCAGAGGGGGCAAGTCTACCCACAGGCGATCAGAACACATGCAGCCTGAGGCACCCACACGGACCTGCTCCCACCCTCCCCTCTCCCACCCACGCTCCTGCCAGCCTTCAGTGGCCTTTCCTCCCAGCTGCAGTTGCCCTGGATGCAGATTTTTAGCCTGGTTTCACCTGGCCGCACGTGTTGGGTGAAGTGCCCTTTGCTTAGGGCTCTGCACCCATGCTTCCCTGCAGTGTCTCCCTGTAGCCTTCCTTTGGGACTGAGGCTGCTAGAGATGCCTGAAGGTCAAGTTCAGGAAGTCATCTCTGTGCCCCAGGCATGAAGTCGGGTCTGTTTACTGAAGTCCTCGGTTTTTTCAAATGCCTCCTCCAGAAAGGATGGTGTGTGTGAGATACCACACGTGTGCACATGGCTATGAGTATGATGGAGTGAGTAGTGCTGGTGCTGGTTTGGGGCTGAGGAGACAGCCATACTTTCTCTTATTCCAGGCAGCATATGCAGTAGAAACTGCACCAACTATATAGACCTTGGTCTCTGCCCACCAGCCATGCACCTTCAGCCTCTATAAAAGGGGCTCATTTTGCCAACTTCTTAAGTGGGAAAAAGGGCAACGTGGCATGTGTGGTACTTAGTAGCTACTACTTTAATAAAAAAGTCAGAAAGTCATGGTGACTGTCATTCTCGTTTCTTTGTGTCCACACCTCAGCCACATGCTCACCCCCAAGGAGAGAGGTGGCAGTGGCATTTCGGGCCTGAGGCAGGCAGCTTTGAGTGCTCCAGGGAGCCAGTCACAAAACCACATGGAAGCAGCTGTAACTTTTTGCATCCACATCCTAGTACAATTAAAATTCAGTGGACTGACAAGCGCTTCATTTCCTGGTGAGGAAAAGCTATCGTGGTGTCTGGTTTTTTCTGCTGTGTGGATGGACTGCCGCGCTGTGTATGGGGTCTGCCGTGGTGGGGAAATGCGCTGGGGAATCTGATAGGGATGTGTCACTTACAGAGATGCAGATGCATAATTTTCGAAAACTAGATTCCAGTTAAATATGCTTCAGTCAGATTTCACTGAATGCAACTTAATCTTTCTCTGATGATTAAAAGGCCCTTCGAATCTCTGGCACAGTTGTATGGAGCAGCACTTCTTGTTTCATTCTAGGGGTAGAGAAGTGGTGATGAGCAGAACGCCCTCCAGGGTTGCCTCCTCGGCCTCTCTGTTTCCAAGGCCGCACTCCTCAGGGTTCCAGGAGAGTGAGAGGAACCTAGGAAAGGCCAACTGCACAGCCTGACAACTTCTGAACACCCCATTCAAGGGCTGCCACTTTGCAAACCGGAGCCCTTGAGCCCAGCACCATCCACAGCCCGCCCGCTTCTGAGGGAGCCCGGGGCTGCGGTACCCAGGCCACTGCTGCATGGCCTCAGGCGGCCCGCAGCAATGCTTCAGTTCACAGTGAAACGATTCCCTCTGCCTCCTATAATTTAACCTGCCCACATTGCTAAACTTCTATATTATGCATTTCTGTCAGGATGTCAGAAAAAATGATAAGCCTCCTTGAAACGGCAACCTCTGTTACATGCTAAGAACCCCGCACCACAGCTCCCAGCCCCAGCACCTCTGCTGCATGTTTGAGATTTTTAGCATGGTCTCTCAAGTATAAAGAGTACCCCACTTCATGACCCCAGCCTCTTGTTAGCTGATAGATGAGATCTTTTCCTAAGCTGACTCCTTGTCTATTATGTTTTTAAAATTCAAGGTTTCTCTTCAGATTATTGGATGGCTGCTAAGCGGCCGGGCTGTGTGAGGTGAGCTACCCCTCTCTCTTCTGCTCCTTCAACAGGAAGTCATCGTTTTTTAGGGTGAAGGAAGGGGAGCTGTCTTCCATCTTCCTTCTCCTCAAGTTGTGTTGATGTTTCCAGGCAGGCAGTGGGAATTTATCCCTTTGCCCCTTAATGGGAATTTCTCCTCTTGGACCTTACAGTAGGAACAAACCCAACATGGGTTTGTCAGAAACAGCCATGTGCCCAGTCCACACACATGACAGCTCATGGCTCTTTTCACTAGCTGAACTGTGTGCCCTCCCAAGGAGGGAGAGCTAAGACCGGGTTCCATTTGAACCTAAATGCGAGGAAGACAAATGCCCGATTCCTAGACTTATATTACAAAAATCCACCTTTTTCTTTGTGTAAGTCTGTAGTCACGTGCTTCTCCTCACTTCCCTCATTAGATCCTGAGAGAATAGTTTGTCCCTGTATGGCCCTTAGTGCTGGGAGAAGGATGTCTGCTGAGCATCCACGAAATTGAGGCACTACGTGCTTCTTGGGTAGGAAGACTTTAAGACCAGCGTCCAGGAGAAATGGGAAGTGTTTGGTTCCCAAAAGGGGTTACTCCAGCTCTGTGTATCAGCTGCGTGTTTTTCTCTGCAAAGCCTAGCAGTGGACTTTTGTGTACTTAGAGCTCAAGTCACCCGGACAATAGCTAAGTTGTAGGAGTCAGGGTTCAAAACAAGCCCTGGCTCTTTTGAAACTCCAGGATGGCTGTGTCTGGAGAGGCATTTTTGCCTGTGTACTCAGTTACTTTTTGGGCACCATCTTACAGTGTAACCTGAACCTAAACTCAGACAAGGCACTGTTTGTTTTGGACAGTACAGACCCACATCACCTGGGCTTCATTACCTGTAAAACTTAGGTAATAAACACAGTGCCCCAGGCTTCTACGCAGCGCACGGGTGGTGGGCCAGGTACTGGAATGTGGACCTGGCAGCCTTCTCTGGGTCCATGGCAGATCGGCTGCGCTGTGGTTTCAGCGAGAGTCCGTGTGAGCCAGGGGACTGAGTGGCAGAGGGTGTCCTGGTCCTCACAGCAATGCCGGCCCCTGCCTTTGGTGCATTCCTGTTGCCTCATAACCATGAGTCCACTCTTTATGGCAAAAAGATAAAAACTCTAAAGGAAGGGTGGAGAACCTACCGCTGAGCAAATATTCCCCCTGGACCAGGTACCCTTGGAGTGTTAGTTCAGTAAATCCTCACCACAGCCACGTGAGGTGCACGTGCGGGACTCGCCCCCTGACAAAGTGAAGCTCCAAACCAGGATTAGAAGCAGGGCTGCCCAGCTCCGAAACCTGCCTACGTCCCTCTATCGCGAGATCTTCTCTCTGATTCCCCGGAAGTGTGTGCGTGGTGCTGCCGGAGGCCCGGGGAGGGACCAGAGAGGTGAGGGGAGCTCTCCGAGCAGCGGGCGGTGAGCCACATCCGGGAGACCCCGCAGCCGGTTTGGAGAGAAGGACAAGCCTTGGCTTCTGAAGCACTGTTGTCAGAATCACTTTAGCTGCTGTGAGCCCTGGTTTAATGTACTCCAACTGTTTCTGCCTCCATTTTCTTGTCTTTAAAGTGTCCCCACCATGTTATTTTAGTGTGAGAAGTTTATGAAAAAGCCAGCACGGTGCCAAGTGAGGTACCTGGTCAGTCCTGTATCTCCTCTGCAACGCGAAGGCACAGACGCCCACGGTGGTGCTCAGGAAAAACTGGGGTTTGGGGACACCTGGCGGGCAGTGCACCTGGGTCTGGTATGTGGAAGTGGGGTAAGTGGCGGCAGATAAGTCTAGGGAAGTGTTTGGTAGCAGGTCATAAAGGACCTTTGAAATCCCACTGGGTTAGTTCAGAGTTTTGGTTAGGTTTTGGCAGAAACACAATGACAATATTTTCTTTAGGAGAAAATGATAGCAGCAATGAGGTTGAAAAGTCACCTGAACATTTGTGTGGCTTAAAGGCAGAAAAGAAAAAGTCTTGTTTTCAAGGGGCACTGCCGCTGTCACAACTGCTCAGGTACTGGAACAACACCTCTGATGTTCAACAGCTAATGATTAACAGCAGGACCGCCTTGGACCACTGCAGAAACTTCGCTTGCAGAATTTGTTTGCACTTGCCCTCCCTTTTAATCTTTAAACATCGCTTTGAGATCAGGAGGGCACAGGGAACATGTATGACTGTGAACTTGGCTGTTATTCAAGGTTGATTGTGGGCCCGGTCGTGGGATCCATGTCTCTGCATCCACACCCAGGCTTCCCACCATCTCCTCTCACCTGCACACCCAGTTGGAGGTGGCACCTCATTCTCTGCGAGGCACTGTGGTGGCAGTGACAATGTCGATAACGCTAGCAATGACCATAGTACAGCTAATGCTACATGCCAGGAATTTGCTGCTGTTTTTACATTGTTTGTGTAATTATTATCTCTTCTTTATAACTAGTAAAATAGAAATGTCGTGTGCTGACTTACCCAAGGACACATAGTGAGGATGTGGTCAAATGGGGTTACACCCTTTCTGGGTTTCAGTGGCCCATTTGCCAGGTGAGGCGTTGTCTGGCATTTCTCAGTGTCCTCGCTGGAGCCAAGGACAATGGGGGTGGGGGCTGTCAGGACATCAGGAGCCTCGCCCTGCTTCAACCAGAGTAGCTTGATTTTTCTGTTTCATAGATTGGTCTTTCTCAAAATATTTTAGAGAAAGTGTTCTTCCAAAAGCTTTGAAAAATAGGGGTTTATTTTTGTTTTTGTTTGTTTTGAAACAGCAATTAAAAAATAGATAGACTGATAGGTAGATAACAGTCTGGGTAGATGGGATGGATACATGATAAAGCAAACATGGCAAAATGCTGACGGTAGAATGTCGGTGTTGGGTATATGGTGTCCACTATAAAATTCTTTCCACTTTCCTGTGTTTGAAAACTTTCATAATGAAATGTTGAGGAAGAAACTGAGTAGATAATTTCTAAAGGGCCTTCTGGATTTTTTTTTTAAATGCAATGTTCTGTGTTTCTATGTGCCACTGTTGTGGCATTGTACTACCATGGGATATGTGGTAGACGTCCTAGTCATTGTTAGATCTTAACATTAAAAAAAAAAAAAAAAAAAAACCCTGCTAAGGAAAACAAAATTAATCAACGGTCATCTTTTTTTCTCCACCTGCTACTCCCAAATTTAAAATTGACAAGTTTGGTTGGTTTCAGACATTCCTACTGGAACGTTGTAGGTCTGTAGTTGTCCCCATGAAAGATGGGTTAGGTACAAACATCTCCTGTTTCAGAACAGTGAGTTGTTTTGGATTCGGCCCTAGTGGAGGTTTCTTGGAGCTCTCCAGCCCAATAAAGGCACAGGGTTCCTATTCACTCACTTTAGCAAAGCTTTAAGAGGAAAGAGAACAGAAACACTCACCCAGTGAGAAACCCCTTTGTGAAACCCCAGCACAGGTCAGAGTCTTTGTCCCTGGGGGCCCGGATGTAATGCACCTGGCCATAATACTTTGTTACATGCAGTCTTCCCATTGAACATTGACTTCAGCCTGAGAGGAGGGTCACACATACCCCCTTGCTAGGGCATTAGAGCATGTGTTGTAATGCACAACGAATGGACTTTGTTCAGCTTGCTATTAGAATAACCTTGCCAGCACTTTTCAGAGAGTTTATCAAGGAGTTTTGCCAAACTGATAAAGCAGCACTTTGAATGGCCTTCGATGGCTGATAAGCTTGGCAGTGTCATTAATTGACAAGAACCGTACTTGTCAATCTTTTGAGGCCATGGATGTGGATCTCTGTCTTTTCGTCCCTTCCCCATGCCTCTGTCCACCAGCCCTGCACCCACGTCAAGCACACCTGCCACCTTTGTTCCTGTGTGTCTGCTGAGTAATTTATCTCAGTGTATTAAAATACTGTATTAAATAGTGCATTAAAATACTCAGGCAAACCAGCATGGAGAGGGAGGGAGGAGCAAGGAGACTGGCATAGAGAGGGAGGGAGTATTTTGCTCTGTTTAATTGGTTCTTTCACCTAATGGTAGTTTGTCAATTAAGGAGATACTTAGAGAAAGTGAAATTAATCCATATGGGTCAAAAACAGCTATTAATTTTTAATCAAAACAAAATGTTCAACAAATTTGTAGCTCTGCTCTGTACAAATGCAAGCCTGCCACCAGCCTCTCCCTGAAGGCTTTGGGAGCAGGCACCGGGAAGGGGGCCTATTAATTTAGAAACGATGCACCCCCTCGTGTATCCCCTTAGCACCCTTACATGAGCGCCTCACAGCTGCCTTTGTCTAGTTTCCAGCATCGACGCATTGCCTCGGCACACAGAGACTTGAGGATGTTGCCATTGTGGAGCTCTGAATTCCTATTGCAGATATCACTTTGGAGTATTTCAGACAGCTTTTAGACATAACATCTATCCTACAAGAGCTTCCAGTCTGGTTGAGGAAACAGAGGTGGCATTTCTGAATTCCTTCCAGAATTATTCAGAACAATATATGATCAAAGTGTTGCAGTGTATGCTAAGCTGTGTGCAGTGGCATTTATTTGTTGAGCACTCACAGTCTGCCAGACATTTCCAAGCCCTTCACGTAAGTCAATGCCATGACTCTCTACAATGACACAGTAAACTAGACATCATTTTTATTATCCCCGCTTGAAAATTAGGTCACTGGGGCACAGAAAGTTTAAGTAGCTTGCCCAGAATCTCACGGCTAGTACAGTTAGTCTGCCGGAGGCTTGCATTCCCCAGTATTGGAAGAGCCACAGTGGTCTCAGGAGAACAGGCTCCTGAATGGGTGTTCAAGGATGAGCTGATTTTGGAAGGCACCAGGGAAAGATAGTGTAGGCAGGAGGAAGGGTAATCACAGTTTGGGGGAAAGGCATGAGCTTCTGGGTAACTGGAATATAAGGTTGGCCAGGTTAGGTAGGTCTAGGTTAATTCGCTTTTAGGATATTGAACGCCAAGATAAGAAATTTCAATTTCGGTCATTCTGAAACGTTTTTATTGGCTATAGGTTATGAAGAGGGAAATCTCATCCTTCCTTCAGCACTTGGGCATCGTGCACTCTTCATTATCCCTCTTACCTCCTCTGCCTCCCTCCGTCTGTGTCTTTCTTCTCATTTATGGCTTTCTTAGCCCTTTTCTCTTTCCCATTAAAAAAAAAAAGAGAGAGAGAGAGAAAGGAAAGGAAAAAAATCAAGAAAGTGTAGCACCTACTTCTACTGACTCTTAGAGATCGACTAAAGCTTTCTTCAGTCACTTCCTGTCCCCAGGCCCAGTTTGATTCTTGGACTTGGAGAAGAAAGAACAGCAGAGGACCTACCCCAAGGGCAAGGTCTGGCTCTGCCTGCTAATGAGAGCCTCCATAGGACTGTTCTGTCCTCCGACGTTTGTAGTGACTTATTTGGGGGGAACGGGAAGGACTCTATCCCAAGGACACCTCTTCAGCCTACTGGCAACTGCCTGAAACCTGTCACTAGGGGACAGAGCCTCTCATTTCCCAGGGAGATAGCCTGGAACAGGCAAAACGGGGGGTACAAAGTTCTGTCACATTGACCAGAAGAAGCTGAAGACATGTTGAGAGAGGTGAAAACCTTGGCTGTTTTCTCCTTGGCTTCCTAGGTGCTTCATAACCTGGCCTCTTTGAGTCACTAGGCTGACAATAACTGATGGCAATTTGTTGGTAAATGCCAGCGGATTATGCCATGGCAACAGAGGAGATAGTGAGGGAATCAAAGGCCTACCCGAAGAGAATATTCATCCCTCATGTTCTGGAGCAGTCTCCTAGGTGTGGCAGTAAAACAAGGGCATAATCAGGATGACCACAGAGACTGTGCCCAGAAGTATGAATCTGAGAGGCGGCCTGAGCGAGGGTGCTGTTCTTCCTCCAGGTGGCAAGCCACCCCCATCTGCATATCCTGGTGCAAGAGGCTGGGAGGAGGCGCGTGAGGGCGCTGCTTGCTGCGGGGAGGAGGTAGACTGGAGGAAGTGACAGAGACCGAAGTCTGGAAGAGATAGGAGAGCACAGCCCAGACCTAAAGTCATACACAGGAGGTAGGAAGAAGGAGGCTAATGGCTACAGGTGGTGATTGCGCCATGTCTGCTAGACCTGAAAGACAGTGGAGAGCACGGAGGTCGCTGACTATGTGGTTGGTGATAAATTAAAAATGGAATTTGGCTTTCTTTCCTGGCACTAAGGTTAGACTCTGAGCTAGCAATGGATCTCACCTTATGTCTAGGAAAGTGAGGCCGCTCAGAGGGGTGCTCACCCAAACAAGAGGCCCCTCGTGTTGAGCAAGAGGAGGCATTGCCAGTGACGTGTGGCACCAGCTGCTCTGGAAGACGTGGCTGGGGGAAGGAAGGCAGTTTTGGTGCCTAGCGATTAATATTAGATAATAGTATTAATTATGTAGTAATTATAACCTTGCCTGCCAATCTGTAAATGCTCAGAACATTGTAATAGTTGTCTTCTATGTGAACAGCCTAGCTGGTCACAACTATCACTAGTGTATTCATTTATTCTTTCTTTGAGCATGTATTGATAAAAACCTACTGCATGCGAAGTCATAAACCAGGTTCTGGGGACACAGCGACCTACAAAACGGACATGTTTTCTGCCCTTAACATTTAGTATGAAACACAGTCTTTAAAATCTCTATTTTTCTGCATTGGTTAAGATTTTCTTTGAGAACAAATATGTGATAGATTTTATAGCTATTCTCTACATATATGAATGAAATATATACTGCCTGTCTAGTTGTACTATTTTTTAAATATCTATTAAATGAAACATTTTAAAAAATTAATATGAGACAATGACATCAAGTAACAAATGAGCGTGTGTGTGTATTTGCATGTGTGTGTGTGTGTTGTGTGTGTGTGTGTGTGTGTTACACAGTTATAATCTTGAAAAGACCAATTAGAAGTCACTGCAGCATTTACAGCAGGGATGGACATGATCTGATTTGTCCTTTTAAAAGTCGGATGTGGCCTCTGTGTAGATGATGGACTATGGGAGGCCAGAGAGAAGGCTGGCAGTTAGGAGACTTACAAATGTCCAGGTGACAGATGGTGACTCAGAGTAGTTGCAGGAGTTGAGAGAAGAAAAAGGATTAAGCTCATTTTGGAGATCAAATAAGCAACATTTAACTGATGGGAGAAAATGTGAAACAGTTATCTCCTTCCTAGGTTGGTTAAGGGAACTAAATGAGATACTGTTGGCTTCACTGTACAGACAAGGAAGTAGAGACTCAAGTGATTGAGCTAAAGGTCTACCTTTCCTAGAGTCTCTGCTTTCTCACTGCACCATGCATGAAAGTGGGGTGTAGAGAGGTGCATTTATCAGGAAGCTTGAAGTTTAAGCCTCAAGGCACTTTGCTTGTCAGATCCTCTCCTAAAGCCTTATACCAGATCCTACATTCATAACTTTGTGTTCTTTTTCTTAAGAAACATCCCCCATAAATGTTTAAGTTTCAGATTCCACAAAACCTGTGTCCTCCTCTGGCTAAGGAAATATGACTGTTGAGTAAGACTGAGATCTGATGGGATGAAAACTAGGATGGAAATCTAACCCGTTAGGCAAGGAGAGTACTGAGGTTAGGTGGGGTCATGCAGGAGAGAAGCTGACGCCCTGTTGGACGTGCACATTTAGCATTTATTGAATACTTCCTTTGTGTCAGGCACTGTATTGGATTTTTTTCCCTTGCTATTATGTGATTTAATCCTTATAAAATCTCGAGGTGAGTGCTTTCATTATCCCCATTTTATATGTGAGGAAACTGAGCCCTAATGAGATTTAGTAAATGATGAAATGATCAATTTAAATAGGTGAACTGGACTGGCATTTAACAGGCCTGATTTTGAAGCTTGAGGCTGCCCTTAATTTCTGCTGCTGAGGGGACTATTGTCCAAAGCCAGCACCTCTGATAGATGCTTTTTTTGCGGTTTTATTAAGAAGTAATTGACATAATCACTGTATAAATTTAAGGCATACAGCATGATAGTTTGATTTACAGGTATTATGAAATGATTTCCACAGTAGGTTCAACTAACATCTGAAAGATTCTTAACTTACGTTATTAGCTTTTCACCTCCTAGAGTGGTATCCCAACCTTTTTGGCACCTGGGACCAGTGTTCCTATGAGAATCTAATGCCTGATAATTTGAAATGGAGCTGAGGTGGTGATGCTAGTGCTGGGGAGTGGCTGAAAATACAGATGAAGCTTAGCTTGCTTGCCTGCCGCTCACCTCCTGCTGTGCAGCCCGGTTCCTAACAGGCCAAGGACTGATACCGGTCTGAACCCCGGGGGTTAGGGAACTCTGTCCTAGAGGTTAGAGGAAGCAAGGTCTAATTTTGCCCTGCTCCCCCTGCACTTTCTTGGTGAAATGTCTGCAAGAAAAAGTAACCTTTCTGTCTTCAGATTAAAAGGTTGAGACCATGTGTTACCTATGCCATAGACAATGACAAAATCCTGAGGCTTGAGGGATTTCAGATGTTCTCTGAGGGAGAAAAGAAGGCACTGGAAGGTTTTCATACAAGCAATGTGATCTGATTCATGTTTTTAAGGAAAACCTCACAGAAAATACCATAGGGTAGTGTAACCAGCTGGCTATTCCAGTACAGTGTGAGACACAGATGGCTTAGCAATAGAAGAGAAAAAAAAATCATCTAGAAATTTTAGTAAAGACAGACCATAATCTTGGCAAGAATGTTATTTGAGGGAAAAGCTAACAGTGTTAAAGGCTGCATTGTATTTGGAATGACCAGCAGGGAATGGTTTTTATCCCAATGCCCCTCGTCCTGCCTCCAGGTCAGTCGCCTGTTGGGATAAGGACCTAGTGGTCATCAGAGCTTCCCTATGCCCTCAAGTCTCATGTTCAGCTGGCTATTACAGCCCCACCTAGCAGTCTCTCCACTTAGCAGAGAAAGAGGAACGTCAGGGAACAACTGCCCAGTAGGCATGGCAGAAGGAAGTGGGAACAGTCAATGTAGAGAAAGCTTTATGGTCGAGAGGATCACTGGATTCAGGTGTTTGACAGTCTCTTGATGGAGAAGATTACATTTGTCCATGGTAGTTAGTACTGCAAACAGATTTTTATTACATATATAAAATATATTTCTTATAGTCAACGCTGTCAAAACACGGACTGGGCCACACAGGATTGGAGGTGTGTAAACTGAGACTGCACAAGCTTCAGGTATAATTATGTAGAGATTTAATCAGTGAGCAGACTCAATGCAGCATCTGAAAACAGGAAAGAGGGCAGGAGCGGAGAGAGTTATGAGGATCAAAGGGCAGAGAAAGAGAAGCCTGTGGGTTGTGGATAAGGTCTTTACCTCTGACCCCACAGGGAGCAGCCACATTGGGTTGGTTCCACCCCCATCCCCGTCCCCCCCGCCTTCCTGTTCCCCATTTCTCTTGCCCTCCAGCCAAACCAGCAACAAACGGCATTGTATAGTAGTCTGTGTCAGAAATAAAAGCTGTGGGGATCTGACCCCCAGCAGTGTGTTTTCAGCCTGTGAATTTCCTGGATATCTTTACAGGAATCATTCTTGGGGAAGGGTGGGCTGGAAATAGTATAAGGAGATCAAGAAGGAAGTCAAGCAAGTGACACCTTAAAACAGGCAAAGCAGGGCGGGCTCTTCCCCCTGGGACAGGTAGAGGTATGCAGAGCTGTAATTAACCCGGCAGCCCACTGGATATGTCTGTTTCACTGCACAAAGGCTGTTGAAAGAAGGATTCTTAAAGAAAGAGGTTCCAATTCAAATGGTATTTGAGGAAGTCCCTCGTTGAATATACTGTTTCGAGAGTTTATGTCTATAATCAACAAAACATGGCCGTTCTTTCATGCGCATTTTTCTTATGGCTTTCCTAGTACTGTTTAAAAAGAAAAAGTAAAAAAAAAAAAAAAAAAAAAGGCATCCAGAATTGGCTTGGGGTAGGATGGGGAGATAGGGAGGGAGATATATGGCTGGAATTTAAATTAAGGACTTCGGTTTCCTTCTCAGAGGATCTTGAAAACATTAAAGGAGCAGGTGTGGCATTCTTTTATACATTGAGACTCTGAGCTATATAAGAAAATTGTTGGGTTTGCATCCAAATGCCCCAAAATTACTGTATTAGCCTTCCTAACTTCATTCTTTTTTTTAATTTTTTTTTGCATGCTTATCCTATGTCAGGCACTAGTCACAAAGCTAATAGAAGGGATAGAGAGACAAAAACATTTAAATATGTAGGCTAATTAGTGTATCAGATAATGTGCTATATAGAAGGGAAATAGCAGACAGGAAAACAGTAGGAAGGGATGCGATGTTAAATACGGTAAAGAAATGCCTCACTGAGGTGATATTTAAACAAAGATCTGAAGGAAATGAGACATGGATGTATGGGGTGGGGAGCAATATGCCAGACAAATTGTGCAGGAAACGCAAGGACCTGAGGTGAGAGTGTACATGGCACGTTTCAGGAACAGCAAGCCGGCCAGAGGGATACAGTGGAGTGAAGGAGGGAAAGGGCCGTGGGGGTGAAAGCAGAGGCTCTCATCTCAGGTAAGGCTGCCTCTCAGTGTCCTGAAAAAAGCACCTGGGCCAGGACACAGTGGTCTGGGTTCTAGAAAAAAGAACCTTAGTAGCAGCTCCATACGCCCACACACTCTAGGTGTTGGCCATTCACAATGGCTCCCATTAAACTTGAAAGCATAGAAAAAAAATTAATTTGTCAACGTGCTAGTCTTTACCCCTTGATGGGCCTGGAGTCCTTTGCCGAAGCTTTTGGGTGATGTGCCACGTTACACCCACATCACATTCCTGAGCAGACTGATGGACCAAGTGGGTGTGGTTTATATAAGAGAACCCCAAATCAGAATCCCAGCCATATCTAATTTATATATCGGTAGGCAAGTTGCTTGTTTTCCTCTTTTCTTTATTGTTTTTCTTTATTTATTTCTTTGTTTGAGCTTTTGGGTGGGGGAGGGATGCTGTTTTTGGGAAGTAGCTATACAGGCTGAGAACATGTAGGAACATTACAGGAGCTGTCTCTGGCCGTGAGCTTCATCAAGTTGCTGTGAACTGGTGAACACGGAGAGCAAGACATCGTTTGCAACTGGTTGCTAGGAATTTCATCTCTGTAGGTATCCTAAAACCTTTAGAATAATTACCAGCCACTGAGAATGTTCTGGTTAACTAATGGGGATAAGAATGCTGGAACGCCAATGCAAGCAGCTTTGTTTAAAGGACTGAGGAAAGTCGCCATCCATAATCGAGAGTTCAATACCCTGGTCTGCATTTCTAGGGCAATGCATCTATCTATCTGTAAGTAGAAACAGGCATATTTGGAGAAAAACATTAGTTTCTGAGGTCTGGCCAGCTCCTGTTTGTACCACTCTGTCATCCCTGATTGGATTAGACGTCACAGAAAGTGCCTCAGATCCTCGTTTCTTGTTAAGTTTAACCCCTCCAGTTGAATAGCATCCTTGTGGAGCTCAGTGGAGAGAAATTAAATTTCTCTCACTAGAGCTATGGCACTGACTCAGGTATCAAGGGGGCTACATCAGTGAACTTCGCTGGTTACAAGATGCATGTCCTTCCCGAGGCTCTGGAGCCGTTAAGTTGGCTCTTTCCAATCGCAGTCTGATCTTTCATTTTACTGTAATGCAGTTAGACAACCTAGTTATTCAGGCATAGACTTCTCTGGTTTTCATTATCCCTGAATAACATTTGATGCTGAAATAGGAAAGACAGGAAGGAGGGGGAGGGGAGCCAGGCATTTTTCACAGCTTGTGTGAAATCCTTAATATTTGAAAGTCTTTAAAATATATACTGTACACATACATTCCAATTTTATAAGACTAACATAACATGTTCAAAAGTTTTATGAATTTCAGCATGTAACCAGAGTCAATGTTAGCCTGTTTTAAATAAGCTATAATGGCCTGGCAGCAAACCTGCATAGTTAGCAAATCCCTCCTCTGTTTATGAGCAGCCATTCCTCACCAGGTCACTACAAAATACTAGTTTTATCAGTTTCTATGAACTCTGTAAGTCAGTCTCTGTGCTGGTTTCAGCATGATTCTGATTTTAAGAGCACAAAACCAAGGGCATCATGATGAGGTGAGATTTTGTTTTGATTTTAACAAAATGGCACGAATCTCGGTTTCTTAAGAATATGTCCAGGCCTCTCATATCCTGTGGGGGAGGCTTGGCTCTATTAATGCCTTCCATAAGCACAAGGCCACACAGACTTAGCAGGCTCACCCTTTTCTCAATGGAGCCTAGAGACTTCTCAGAGCCTAGAAGATGCATTTTTACGTCCTCAGAATGGAAGCCCCTCAAGTGATGTTTTCTAGGTGAGGATCTCCTTTCACTACAAATTAGAGCATAAAACGTGCTGGGACAAACCCACTTCTAGCCCATGAGCTGTCCTGCGTTTAATGGTCAGGCACAGTCATGTTTCTCAAAGGTGAGGGCCGCGTGTTCCCAGATCCCACATTTTAAGGAAATCTGCTAGCTCCACTGATGAGATCATACCCGTTTCTCCAAGCATGGCAGAGGAGCAAGGTGTTCCATGTGTTTGAAAGGCTCTCAGCTTTGTCGTACAAACTCCTTTGCCCTTCGGTTCACCTTGGCCTCAGCGATCCCTCAGGAATCATCTGTCACATACCACACTGGCTTCAAGGGACACTCCAACCTCCTTTGCACTCTGATATCACTACTCTTTTAATTCCAACTAGTGCAGCAGAGAGTAGATTGGAGCATTTAAAATAAGACTGATCTGAAGGCTGGGCCAGAGCGCTCTCGCAGAGGGTAACATGTAATTAGGAAATATGACTCGCAAGATAAGTTTACTCACTTTCATCGTGGGGCCCTCTAGGGCTGCCTCGCACACCAGGGTTCTGCCTCTGCAGCAGTTATCACTTAGAAGCCCTCCTGGGAGGCCTCAGTCATGTCCTGATGCTTCCAAGGGTGACCCCGGAGTCTCCCTGAGAACACAGAAGTTTTCTTTCTCTTTGTCATAGCCCTCTCTTTGTCTCAGAACACTTCCCCCTAAAACATTCTACTTAACATTTAGAGCCCACTACACATTCCTTTTTAAAAGGTTGGCTTTTGTAAGTCTTAAGAGTACTAGCTTTATGACCTTTTCAGATAAGGGATATGTAAGTATAACCACCCATGGAGGCATATAAAACCCACTTGTATGTACCTCATGCATCCATCCTTTTAGGGAGAGGCACAGTTCAGGGTGGGCAGTCAAGTTTAAGCCCTTGTTCACGATCATGATTTTATAGCCTTGGTTATATTCCCACTCAGTCAATGACATCCCCAGGGATGTCAGAACTCAGGCAGGAAAACTCATTTAATTAGGACCCACTGTGGAGAACCAGGAAACATCTTAAAGTACTTTCTGGTGAAAGCTGTTGATCGGGAAATGGGCTGTTTTCCTTTCCCGCAATGTAGGTCTGTCCTGAGCTCCTTTGGGGGATCTGGGACCTGTCTCCATCTCTACTGAAATGGAACCTCTAACCTTCCTCGAATCCAGTTACCCCAGAAGGCAGTAACATTTATAGCTCCTTTTTAATTTGTTTGTTTGTTGTTCTCTTTTTGAAGATATAAGCAGCAACCTTTAAGCCCCTAGAGTCTGCCTAGAGGGCAGGCATGTTGGGCATTTGCCAGTCTTGATAGTGGGGGACTCCCATCGATACTGTGTCTGGCCCTTGGTGAGATAGCAAATTATTAGAGATTTTCTTTTAGGCAGACAAAGCTTACCTATCCTTAGTGTGCAAAACTTTTCAGTCAGGGAGGAGAGGTTAATAGATGTTTCTGAGTGAAACTGAAGTCAATCCTTACTATATCCTTCATGCTCAACTCAAGTGCTTCCTCTCCAGTAAAGTCTTCCCCAGCCAGAAGTGATCTTTCCTCTCTCCATCAAATCGTAGCATTTTCTGCACTCCTTTTATCCTTCATAATGTTGACTGGTTTTATTTCTAGTTAGTGCTTTTCACCCTAGTGTTCTAAGCTCCATTTAAGGACCTAAATGGCTGAGACTACATTTCTATATGATTATTTCCCCCATAGCACTCAATATAAACTTTGTTAATTTTCCCCACAGTGCCTCACATATAATAGTGTTCAGTTATAACGTATTAACTCAATTCATTGGAAAAGAAATATGCTATTAGTCAATAAATCGCTGTGTTGACTGCTTCGAAGGGCACAGGAAGTGTAAATGAGACACCTTACCCTGAGGAATTTATAGTCAGTCTAATTGAGTTAAGGGGGATAAGACAAAACTACATGAAAAGTCAACTAATAATACAGTTCCACATGGGATCTGTGCCAGTGATCATGATCATGAGAATTTGCATATGTTTTTGCCCTTCCCTATACCAGCTGCCAAAAGCAGACGGCAGTCACTCAGCAGCCTCAGTTCCCCTTTTCATAGAGTGACTTGTCCAAGGCAGCGGGTAAGGGAGTGCTGGAATGCACACGGCTCCACGCGCCCCAGTGTGTGGCCACCACCACGTTTCGATGGCTCAGAGCCTCTTCCCTCACCTCTGTCTCAGTTCCTGTGCCTTTTTAATGGCAGCCCTAAAAGTATATCAAGGGAGGTTAGCTGATGGCTCACTACCATTAAACAAGATAAGAGCCAAATAGTCTTTGGGCAGAGATGACACCTTGGTATTTGAAACCAAAAGGAATTATACACAGACAAAAGTCCCCCTACACGTAAGTATTACATGCTGGTAGTTTGTTAAAATGGCATAAAAGTACGTGTAAGTTTTTCTAAAGCGTGTGTTGAATGGACTGTTCTCAGAGATTTTAAAGGGGAGATGAAAGTCCCATCTTGTTTATGTATATGTCCTCATGAGATTAGATGGCTAGAGCAAAGGACCTTCCAAGCTGCTCAGTCTACAGTATTATCGTTAACTCTCTCTGGAGTTTCGGACCTGGGTTCAGATTCTGACTCTACCACTTACAAGCATTGTAGCCTTTAATAAGTTAGTTAACTTCTCAGATACTATTTCCTCATTTGTAAAATGAGCATGGTAATGCCTAGTTCAAGAAGTTTTAACAGTTAAATTCAGTGATTGTAGACCATAGTGCCTGATAGTGCTCAATAAACTA
This sequence comes from Eonycteris spelaea, assembly GCA_003508835.1. Taxonomy (NCBI): domain Eukaryota; kingdom Metazoa; phylum Chordata; class Mammalia; order Chiroptera; family Pteropodidae; genus Eonycteris; species Eonycteris spelaea. The sequence continues at coordinate 5,483,033 of PUFA01000089.1, forward strand.
TGGGGGTTGGGAGTATATTATTATATCCCTTCCTGAGCCACAGTACTTGAATTCACATTCAGAGCTGGAGACCCCAGAACTCTTCCCCAAAGAGAAGGGAACAATGTAAATGAGCTGAAATAGCCTCTTTCTTCTTTCAAGGAGCATGCCAAGTCTTTTGGGGGTTTCCTACAAGTCCTTAAGGATACATTATTTGGATAAAATTAAGCTGCTTTTACCAGGGGAAAGAAGTTGCTATCTAAGTACACAATTTATTTTTACCTCCTAGCACCCTTGGACAGTTTCAGGCTGGCTCCAGCCCTGTCGTGTCCTCTCTGTAGAAAACATTCCTTTCAAATGAATGAGTAGTTACTCACCTCTTCCTTTCCCAGCCATATTTTTCAGTTATCGACAGCAGGATCAGGGAGGGGTGATGACATAGCCAACATTAACCCAATATAGATAAGCCCCAAGATATCCTTTCTCTCATTTAAAAAGAAAGAAAGGCATGCCAAATTTGCCTACCATTCCCAGTGAGGGAAAAGAAATGGCAGGTCATTTAAAGAGGAACGCACCACGCTAGTCGAAAGAGATGCCTCCAGAACTCATTTTAGCCTCCCTCAATTACTGGGGAGGAAGCTCACTTTGAGTGTCTTCTTCAAGGTTAAGCTCTCTGGAAGCCGATGGAACCTAGCCAGAGGCTATGAACTTGGCACAGAGGGCATCCTCAGACTCGCCCTCTGCTCAGTGGATCACTGCCCTCCCATTACTCCACTGGCACGTACCTGATTTGGTTGACATTTCCATAATTAATTTATAACAGCAATAACCCTCAGACAAGCCTATTTATAGGTTTGTGCAAGCTGGGTAAGAATATTAAGTCTTGAGTCATTAACATACTTAAAGTGCTTGGGAGAGTTTTGTGATTGTCAAATGATATGATTAAAAAGCCTCCAAACTTGGCGTGTACTGTCAATCCACAAGTTTACTTCCCTTCCCAAGCCCAGAAACAACAAAACAAAAAAGCATACACCCCTCCCAACCACTGAAATGATGGGTTATCATGGGGAAAACTGTCATTTCGCCATCCTGCTTCTTTGCCACCTCCTCAAAACTTGACCTGGGTCAGTGGCAATGGCCTGCGAGCCCAGCAGCTGCCACCCCGCACAGCATGAAGATCCCCGAGGCTTGGTCCTAACCCCTGATAAAACAGAAGTGTGGCACCAACAGTCCAAGTCCAGCAGGGAGCATCGCTGTGACTGTCCACAGCAACGGAGATGAGCGTGAGAGAAGAGCGACCTTTATTTGAAGAGATGTTAGCGGGACCCGGACTGCCCTGTGGATCCAATCTTCTTTCTTTCCTTCCTGTTTATGTTCTTTTGTCCTGGTTTTTACCTTTTTTGAAAGGTTCTGGTTGTTACCTTTTCTATGATAAAAGTAAAATATTTTCAATATCAAAATTGAAGTACAGAGAAATAAATACAGATCACTCATAATTCCACCACCCCAAAAAATAACCGCTGCCAAATCTCTCTGTCTCCTAATACGGTCTCCATTCTGCCATCGCACTAGCAGACTGCTCTCTGGACAGACAGGCCTCCTCCGCTCAGATGCTTCCTTTGACAGATGTTTTTCCTAGCGAGGACAGATTCATATGCCCCGGGAATGAGAAAGCACCATCAGTTATGAATGACTAGTGACTACCTGCCTCATCTTCCGGAGCCTTCCCAGAAAATCTCAACCCGGAGATGGTTCACCCTCTCTCTCTTTTCTTTTTAAATTTACTCAACCCGCCCAACGCTGCTTATCCTTTTCTTACCTGTATTTGCAACTGTGATGACACCACCATGTCATCCACTTCTTTCTTCCCATTTAAGACCATAATTTCTGTTAAGGCTCTCGTAAGTCCACAGAGGGGGACACCTTGCCCATTATCGGTGGTCCTTTCTTGTTTTTACTTGTTTTTACAGCATTTTGTTGTTGTTGTTGTTGTTGTTGTTGTTGTTGTTTTAATATCAAACTGGTTATAAGACCGTTAACGTCAAACTAAAATCAGTATGGATAAGATCATAAACGATTACATATATACACAGACCATTATCAATTTGTTTTTTTTTAAGTGAATTTATAAGCTTTGAGCTTCTTGAAAGTAGAGATTAGATATTATGTCACTAGAGTCTTAACACGGTACTTGATATATTATAAATATTTGATTAATATTTGTTGAATTAAAATGAAAATGAAGAGGAAATTTAATTATCCAGTCTACTTTTTAACCTCGGTAGTTAAATGCAGACAAAAAAGAGGTCATATAAAAATGATGAAAAAATAGTACCTTAGAACAGTTTTTTATGGTAAATTAGTGCGTTTGTGTGCTAAGGCATCACTATGAACCAAAGTGAGGACACTTTTTTAACTTTTTAAAAATCTTGATGATGCCCTTTTCACTTCTTCCCTAAATGAACATTAATATAAAGCCATAAAATTCCCTCGTTGGGTTTTATGAATTACTGCCCCGTAAGAGTGGGAAAAGGCCATTTGCAGCCATTTGTTTTATGGAGCCTGATTCTGAAACCCAGTACCGCCCCTGACCTTCAGGGGCATTCTCGGAGGCATGAAGCTTTTCTCGAGGACAGTGAGCACTGGCACTCCTCCCCGTACAGGACCAGTCACAAGTCCCACACATGCCACTTGCCCAAAGTCAACAGTGTCAGCCACAAAGCCCTGTCCTCCACAAGTAGCCTGGACACAGTGGCGGGAAGGGGAGCAGAGATTAACAGTGATGCATTGAATAGCTCTTCCCCCATAATGTAGATTGATTTTCAGTTCACTCCCATAAGTCATTTTTGCCATATGACTCTTTGGTCATTTAGTACTTGAAAAATGATGCCAAAGACTAGACTCCCACTCTTAGGGCACTGGTTTTTCAGAGTCTTTCTGCTTGCTGAGCTCCTCTTTCCTTTACATTAGACATGGAGGAACCTAATCTGTAAACACAGATGGGAGCTGGAGGGCCTGGAGCTGCCCCTCACTCGCTAACCCTAACTCAGCTTTTTACAGCTCACTTTGAAAAAACCTGGGCTCTAGAGAAACCAAGATATAAGAGGATGAAAGGCAAGCACAGGACAGAAAGGTGTAATGAAGATGACAAAAATGATAATAGCTTACATTTTTTGAGGGCTTCCTGTGTGCCAGGTACCATGCTAAGCACTGACTTCCACTCTCCTCCACACCCCCAAATGACAAATTTTGATGTCTGAGGCAGAGTATGGTATTGGCTGCCTGAAAACGCTTCAAAAGGATATTGGATTGTTTGCAGGGAGACAACAGGCCAAGTTATCTTGAAAGATCTCTTACTCACTGAAGTTTCTTTAGCCTCCATTGGTCTGTTAGAATGGATCTCTCTCGAGTGAGGTCGAGAAAAGAATAAGCAGAACAGATAAGTTCTGTGCATGCATGTGTGTACTTGCGTGCACACACGTAGCAGACTTTGATCCAGGTGTTATCAGGCACACTGTTAAGTTTAACACGTGCCTTGGTAGATGTGCCATTTCAATGTTAATTAAGAACTTGAGGTACTAATAGCTCAGGAAAAGTGATAAAATAACAAGGTATATGCCTTTGCCATGACAGGTGGCTGTATCAGTGGATATTTGTTTTGATAGACCATGAAGTCACAGCAAATCTGTAAGGCTCGCCTAATCCCAGTCTCCTCTCGTCGTTTTGGACAGAGGACTCTGAACTAACCCTGAGAGGGGCCCACTTCAATCTTTTTTCATCTTCGTTTCCTGAGAACCTTTTGATGATATGGCTGATGAAAACATACAAGACAAGAAGGTTTTTATACCTAAGGGGCACCTGGTTGGCCAGTCAGTCCACAGCCCTATTCTGTGCTGGGTCCTACATCCTGGTACCCATGTGGAAGAAAGAGAGAAAGGGAGAGAAGTGGAAGCTCCAGGAGCTTAGGCTAGTTGGGAGATTAGACAGACACAGGAAAACATAATGGACTGCCAGGAAACAATGGGAGTTTAGGAGAACATTTCCAGGGCGATCAGAGAAGGCCGCAAGGAGGAGGAAAAACTGAAGCAATCTCAGAGGTTGGTGGGATTTCGGTAGCTCAGCCGGGCCAGGGAGCATCTTTGTGGTGACGGGAACTGTTAGGAAAGACAGGAAAGTGGCAGCATGTTGGCACCACACATGTGTGATGGCTCTGAACATGTCTAGGGGAGAGAGGGGTCATGCTGCAGAACCTCGTGAAGGTCAGGACGCCAGTGTGCACTGTAACAAGTGCTGAATGCCTGGCCATGAAATTTAGAGCCTTTTCAATGTTTTTGAGGGGGCAAGGAGCACAAGGAAAACAGTTAATCTGGTTCAACTACCCAGCCAAATATACAACTGAGGGCTCCTGACTTATGAGCCGAATTGCAGATTTGCTTAGAAAGCACAGTGCGAGAAGAAACCCAAGGAACAAGATTCTTTCTTCTGGAGCCCTAACCAAGGGAGGCAGAAGTTTGTCCTTTGGTTTGCCACGTACTTTCTGACATGAATAAATGCTGTGTCGTGTGTTTGTGGCCATGGCAAGCATAACGACCGTGGCGGATCACATGGATGGAATTTCCCCTGCACCGTCCTGACTCGGAAGGGGCCAGGGCTGCCAGTCGGGGAGTGCGTCCTGCCGGCCGGCCTGCCCCGCACTGCACACCCCTGGCAGTCAGCGCATTCCCTTCGGGTCCAGTTCCCCCAGCTCCACACTGGCCCGTTTAACTGAGCTGGGCCTGTTGCAGACCTTCAGATATTTAATTTGTAAACACTTAATAAAGCACTGTCAGTAGGTCAGCTCGTCTTCGCTGTCGGCCACATCAAAATCAATACGTCCCTTGGGTGTTATGCCCTGATTGTCTGGGCTGGAGAATCTAATAGGATTAAGTGTTTGGGGTCCTATCTGACACCGCGGTCCACAGTCCTAGTTAGTTGAGGTTAAAGACTGGCTTCCCATCGTGGAGGCGCGATTGCTTAGGGGTCTGAAAAATCATTAAAGCTTGTCCTCTTAAACGTTGATTGTTCCCTGGTGATTTATTGACAAAACACAAAAAAGTGCTCTATACTGCACTCTAATTATATGTATGAGGCCATAAGATCTCATGGGAAATTAAATAAAATTTACAGCTTGATGGTTTTATGCTCCTGGGAGACATACCTTCTTAATAAGATCTTATAGCTGGGAATATTTATGAGGTTAAAGTCCGTAGGCTTGAGCATAGGCCTAACCTTTTCATGGGGAAGGGGGCTGGGGGTGCATTTTGATTTCTTTGAAGATAAATGATTATAATGAAATTTCAGCGGTTTAGGAGGAAATGTTCAATGAGACACATCACACATTCCTCCCCAAGACCTCTGAAGGACAAAGCTGTAAGGGCACAGGGACTTACTGCAACCATTTATCTCTCAGGAGGCTCCCCGTCATCCTGCCCGCCACCTCTGGGACATTCCTTCCTCTTAAACTCACTGTGGCTTCCTCACTGATCAGCCCCCACCACAATCTGAAAGGGAGGGGCAGTTATCTAAGAGGTCAAGGAAGGAGGAGGAATTTGAGGCAGGGAAAGGAGAAAGACAGAAAGAGAGACCGTGAATGAGAATCAGAGCGATGTACTTGAACCCATGAAAAGCGGTGTCACCTGTTCAAATGGCCCCCAAGGAGTTACTGTACATTTTGGATATATGTTATTTTACCAGATCACTTTGTGTTTGTATCGGGGGTGACTGGGACCCAGGCTGTGATCCCACAAAGACAGCAGTGTGATGTGCTGGACAAAGGATCAGAACATTTCTGGGGTGATGGGGCGGACAGAGCCTCCACAGATGGCATAAAGATGGGAATTTCTCACCTCTAACTAGTGTGTTTACAGAGGTGCACATTGTAGACTGTCCTGATTTTAGTATTCTCATCTCAAAGATCGCTTGGGTCTTAAACGAAGTTGTATGCTTGAAATGGGCTGTTTCAACACAAGTGAGTAGCATCCTATATGTCCCTCATTCCTGCTTTTCCCTCAATAGTTCTGAAATGACAGGAGGGAGGTGGGGATAGAAAGGGATATAAAGATGTATGTGCCCCTCATTCTTAAGTCTAGAATTATCCTTTTATATGTTCAGGGAAGGATAATTATGTGGAACTCAGAGTTGGGGCATGTCATACTTATCTTTTTTTCTCTATCTATATGTGTGTGTGTGTGTTTTATGAGTTTTTAATATGAAGATCTGCATGGCTGCTCCTTTTTGTATCTGTGTCAGGGGACATTGACGCAGGGGTTGGTGATCCAGCTCTAGGGGTCCTTGGAATAGAGGGGCATGTCACCTCTCTGGGGCATCTAACATTGGGATCTTTGCAGCTGCCCTTTCCCATCAAGGGTAGCTGTGACTATGGGTTTCTTTTTTTCCTGTGTGCTCTAATTCATCCAGAAGAGGACAGGCACCCCAACCTTTAGAGCCTGCTGCCTATGCTCATGGGAAAAGCAAAGGACTATTTAATTAGGACGAACTTAAACACAGTGTTTACCTGCAAGGGTGATACATGTGAATTGAGAAGTTTCATTGCTCTTCTTATAGTAGCCAGTTAATCATGCTCCTCTACTTCTCTCTTCTAGAATAAACCAAAATGAAACAAAAAGAAAAGAAAATAGGCTGAACGCCCATGGCTTAGACTTGTTAGAGTACAGCTTGCATTTCCCCCATTTGGTGTTGAAGTGCCTGACTTAGTGAGGGTGAGTAACTTGGTTCTGAGCCTGGCCTGCTCTCTGTAGGCTGTCACTGTGGTCCCTCTCCCCACATCCCAGGCTCCTCATCTATAAAATGAAGAGGTAAGGCTAGGTGATTTTAAGGTCCCTTTCAGCTCTAAAATATTATTTTATGGTTTTAGAATTTATGTTGGAGAACGACATTTCACTCTATCCCTTGCTTTAGCCTTTTGAATGAAAGTGAGATGTCTCAGCAGCTCAGATGGAGCTGGCTCAAGCCCCAGGTCTCAGATAAAAGAAGACAAAAAAAAAAAATACTTATTAAAGATAACTAAGTTCCCCTGATAAGCAGCAAGTGAGAAATCCGGGACTTAATTTAAATATGATATTTCTGTCTTCATTAATTTAAAGCATGTATATGATAATGTATCCTTTTTTATTTAGCAGTCTGTCCTGGAGGGAAAGAAAGGCTCAATTGTGAAGCAGAGGGCCAAAGGTTTGGGTATTTTTTAATAAAGATGAATATCCCTAAAAATGCTTGAATTATATGGAAGTAAGATTTGTTGCAAGTTACAAATCAAAGCCTGAAATGTCACTTATCTCCTAATGATACTTCTACACAGATTATTAATTTCATTTTAGAAGCCCAATGAATGTTATATTTTATGACATTGATTAAACATCTTGCTGCCATCTACCCATCCATCCTTTTCATTTTCAAAAATCCATATCAGAATTGAACAAAAACAGTTCATAAATTTGTATTTTATAGCCTAGCAAAGTCGACTGGTTCTCCACTCTGCTTACAGCCCAACCCATTCTGAACACTGAGCCCAGGCCATCTCCACACCTAGAGGTCAGGCTCTCCCCAACTGGCCTCGTGTTTTGTTACCAGAGTGGAACTGTAGGATTTCTTTGGAAGAGTGTGGCTTCTGAAGCCGCACAGCCCCGGGTGTCTGTAGGGGGTCTGTGGAGGGGCCGGGTTAGCCCCTGACAGGGAATCAGGGATTCTGCTTTCACTCTAGCTCTTAGACAAGCCAGCTGCCTCCCTGTCCTGTGTCCCGGGGATTGTTACAAACTCCCCCGGTCGGGCGTGCAGTGGCGCTGTGGGGATGAACGAGGTAATGGATGCGAGAGCCCATCCAGCCCTTCACAGGGAAGCAGTGTGCTAGTGGGTTTAAGAGCCAATGAAGAACAGAATGGAGTGATTGGTTTTGAATTAACTTCAAGCATTTTAGGAAAGTTTTCGGATGACTCTTTTGAAAGCGGGGAGAAAAGGCTTTTGAAAATAGGTCCATTATGTCATTATTTCTTGTACTTCTACAATAGAAGCACTTCTGGATCCTCCTGACTCACACTGTGTTTTCTCTATACCACCGTGGGCTCCAGTTAGAGACCCCATCTGTTCCTGTAGCATCTCCCCCATGGTGGTGGTGATAGTTGCTGTCGTTTCCATCCAGAGAGGGTGCTAGCACCCAGATCTCCATGTCAGGGTGCAGCTGCAGCCCTTTCAGAGACGTATTTTGAGGAATCTGAACCAACTCTGCATGACAGATTAAGGGCCAGCCCCGAGCCTGCTGCATGTTGAAGGAGGAACCTTTGAGACTGGGGAAATTCGATGGGAGGAGTTTGAGGATAAACTATTTTGAAATGATTAATATCAGGAAAAAATACCATAAAGCAGAGGCCAGCATCTGTCCAGTCAACCTTACCACAAATGTTCAAGAGGTTTGGGTTGAGCGTGGGGAGGTAGGCAGTGAGATTAGTGCCCTGAAGACTAGAGAAGAGAGATCACCAGAAGGAACTGGGGCCGCCACAGTGTTCCCAGAGGGCCCGTCATTGTACCAAAGCACAGATGTTAAGAACGTAGGCTGGGGGATAACACTACTGGGATTCACATCCCGTGTCTCCCTCTGTCCTTGGGGGACTGACCAAACTTTCCTGATCTGTGGTTTCCTCATCAGTTCTAGCCCTGTCCCGTAGGAACCTGGTGACAGTTGAGTGGACTGATAGCAATGTATGTGATGTGCCTAGCACAGAGTCAGGCCCAGTGAGTGCTTAGAAAATGCTACCTACTGTCAAGTCTTTGGATTGTTGTATCTCAATCAAGGACTGGCGGCAGTGGTGGTGGTGGTGGGGTTTTATGTTTTTATGTTTATTTGTTCTGTTGTTTTTGTGTTTTCTATTAAAACATTGTAGGATGACATCACTTAAAAATCTATAGCTGACAGTACCTGGTATGGGCACTACAGGACCTTTCATGTGGGCATGGTGACAAACCGTTTTTAAGTGACAGAGCATCATTAAGTGAGGCTGGCTGTTGGTGACAGCCCCTCCCTCCTGAAGGGACAAGGGAGTGGGTGTGGGTGTTACCGGGAGAGGAGGCAGCTGCCTCGCGAAGTCTTCTCCAGCACGCTGTGAAATGTTCTCATGTGACATATTTTGCCCCCCTTTTCTGACTCATTACTCTTCCATCCCTCTCCTTTTCTCCTCCTCCTCCCTCACCACCACTCCCCCGCCCCCCTCCCGCCAGCCCTCCATGGTATGTTCCAGCACTGGGGATGTTGCATAAAGGGAAAATATGGCATGTTTACAGAGAGAATTTTCAAGAAGTGTTAATTTAATATGCTAAAGTGTTCCCTTCAGCATTTTACCTTTCTTGTTGTTTTCACAAAACAGCCAAGACTAAATAATGAGCCCAGGGCTGTGCCCTTTGGTAGCGTGATAGCTCATTACCCACTAGCGGCCTCCATCTGCCCTCATGGCTGCATAGGGAGCCATTACGATTATGATGGAAATCTCAGAAGCCATTACCAAGATGCAACAGAGGGCCTACTGCAGACAGCCTAATGGACTAATTTGTAATTGGGAGAGGGAAATGAGTTAGCGAGCTGGGGCCGCTTTTGATGAGAGTGGAAGTGCGCATGCTAAATGTGATAAATGAATAGGAATGTGTGTTTGCGCAGTGGGCTCTGCAAGGCTTTCCATCTCTCCCGGGGATTGGAGGCGTGCTGACAAGCCGTGAGGAGCAAGGAGGAAGAGGCTCAGGGGAGGCAAGCAAGATTCAAGGAGAGTAGCTAAGGATAAATCGGTGAGGAAAACTAATGGCAGTAAAATCCAAGGAAACGACTGCATCTGCCATGAAAGGAGTAATTAGGAAGCATTTGGTGTGCATGGCTTTAGCCGTTAAAATAGGGATGAGGAGGAGCCCTGGAGCTTATTGTGGGAAACAGAAGGCCAGGCGGTGATGCTCCAGGAAGGGAGCCCCTGGTAGAAGGTCTGAGGCGATGGCGTCCTCAGACCTGACGGTCTGCACAAATGCTCTTGATCGAAACAGAGCTTATTCCTGAAACACCACAAGAGTCCTCTCTTTCGGGGCTGCTGGAGACCCGGCCACAGGGCAACCTCCTGGCCCAGAGGCACTGGTGGGCAAGGGAAGGTGCCCTGATGACAGGTGCCGGGCTGCCAGTGCTGACAGCTGGGCCAGCAGGCTTCTTGTCCTGGAGGCCTGGAGGGTCACTTCCTAAGCCCCCACACCTGGCTTTCCAAGCTGAGCAGGGCACAGTGCAAGTGTGGCTTATAGATGCTTGTTGGTCTAATTTGACATTTTCTTCTGTTTATCACTTGGCTGCCAGCCTTTCAGCAGCCCAGCCAAGACAGTGCTTCAGGTATTCCTGAGGGAGGCTTGGGTCTTTGTACACTCAAACGCTGATGTGGCCCGTTGATGGCTAATCCACCCTCCCCGCCCCCGCCCCCATCATTCTGAGACCACATCCTGCTTGGAACAGTCCTTGTTTCTGTTGTTTCCTTTGCCATGTTGCTCCTCAGTTCTGTTCCCTGAACCTCCAAGCCCAGGTGTCCTTTCTCTAGGTCAGACCTTCACATCCCTAAAGCTGCAGCCCCAGGCCTTCGTGTGTCCCTTTCTCCCAACAACCTACTGTCCTCAGCCCTTTCGCCGGATCTCATTTTTCCTTCTGGCGTAAGCTCTAGCTCTCAGGGTTCTTCCTATTCCCTAACATTCTCCTCCATTAGCCTTAGGAGGACCTTTCAGCCTTTGTAAACAGCCTGAGGGAAGATGTGTCATCCTTCAGGGAAGAAGGAAGCACTGGAACCAATTAATCGGGCCCCAGCCCAGGGCTGTCAGAGCACCTTCCCAAGGTGGGGGGCCACTGGCTGGCTCCTGCCCTCAGTCCCACCTCCATCCCGGGGGCTCCATCTCCCCATAACAATCCCAAGCAAGTAGGAAACGTCCTCATTTTCTGCACCAACCACCAGAAGATAAGAATTATAACTCCATAATGGGATGATGACAGTCTTGTTCAGCAACATTTTATTGGCAACCAATTTGATTGATCGTATGCTTGATTGGTCTCACCTACCTCGAAAATGAATTTGAGAAAATCGACAAAAAACACAGCTACATTGACACCCAAAACAGCTCCGTATGAAAGAAAGCAATCGATCAATAAGAGACTGAAAAACACTATCAACTATTATGAGTTAAAGAAAGTTATTTAAAAAACACAAATGAAGTTTTGATCTTTCTAGCAGTCATGATAAAGGGAAAATTGGCTGAATGCCTTTGATTATTAGTTGAAGCATATTATTTCATCAGGAGAAACTGACTTTTTTCCATCCAATGTCTACTGTTAAGTACACCATTGATTACCCTGTCAATGCCCCTTAAACCAAGAGCCCCATCAGACCTTCCCATCAGTATTAGAAGAAAGATTAAGATTTTTCTGTATAGAGCTACTGTGAAGATGGCCCTCAGCAAAAGCTCCCGTGTCCTTCCGTGTGTCAGCCCTGGACTACGCTCTGGACTAGGAAATTCCAGTGCTTGCTGTGCCTGAGCTCCCATTCAGTGAGGCAGACCTGTACTTGCATAACTAGTTTGGTCACATACACTGTAACAAAGGCTTTAGAAAATACCCCAGAAGTCGTCGACTCATTCGACAAACGTTTATTGAGTACATGACGCGGGGCAGGCCCTGAACTAATCACCGGACACACAGCATTAAATAAGTGGACATGGCCCCTGTCCTCATGAAGCTGATGGTCTAGTTCTGACCCAAGGCAAAGGGGGATTCCAGGGTGAGAGTCAAGGGCAAGGGGGTGGAGAGGGAGTGTTTGAGCTGGCCTGTGGCACTAGAAGGCGTTCCTTAGAAATCAGCAGTAGTGGGAGGTCCAGGAGAATCCCATATATTTGGAAATTAAGCAGCATATCTCAAAATATAAGTCAAGGAGGAAATCATGAGGGAAATTAGAAAATATTTTGAACTAAGTGATCACAAAATGCTACCTATCAAAATCTATGGGTTGCAGCTAAAGTGGTACTTAGAGAAGAATTAATAGTTCTAAATGTTTGTACTTGAGAAGAAAGGTCTAACTAATGACTAGCTTCTACCATGAGAAGCTAGGAAAAGGAGAACGCAAATAAACCCAAAATAAGAAGGAAATAAGAAATAAATAGCAGAAATTATCAGAATAGGAAAAAATAGTAGGGAAAAACAACAAAGATAAAATCTGGTTCTTCGAAAATATCAATAACATTGAGAAACCCTTAGCTAGAATGAATAAGGGGAAGGAAACCACATCAACATCAATATATCAAGAATTTAAAAAATATTATCAGTACAGGTTTTGCAGACATTAAAAAGATAATCAGGACAGGAGTTCAACAAGCAGAAATGAAGAGCATGAAGTTCAGATAACTAGAGTTGCTAATTAAGTGTGGCTTTGGGGGTGTGTGAGGAGAGGGGCTTCTAAATATGGAGCATTTTTTAAAAGATGAGCCTGAATGTCCATATTGGAAGATGCTTGTCAGAGGCCTGGCTGGTCACTTACAGCTTCCAGGTCATGTGCCTACCGTGGTCGATTCCAGGTCTGCACAACACCTGAGACAATAGGGGTGGCAGTGTGGACAAACTTTTATCCACCAGTCACAGGACTAACACTTGTCAGGAGACTATAGACAAGGTCCTAGGATGGACAGAAAAGGCTGTCAACTCTGAATTTCCCCCACTCCTCCGTCTTTTACCTGGCAGGAGTTCCCGGCTTGTCATTGTTGCTCTTGGTGGAACCGGCAGCTCCTTGCTCTCTCTTTCTTGTCCGTCCTTTATTCATCTGAGAGGTAATATTTCATAGTGACAAAGAGCATGGACTCTGGAGCCAGACTCTGTGATCCTGTGCAAGTCACCTTTCCTCTGCGTCCCTCAATTGACTGTCTAAAAAATGAGCAAAATGAGAGTGCCTGTTTCAGAGCGTTGTGTAGAGTTAATGACTTAATACACTTTAAAAGTGTTTGGAAATAGTACCTGACACCTGGAGAGTGCTTGAAGCATTACCAAATCACAGGCTTGGTTGAACAGCTCCTTGGCCTTCCCTAGTGCTTGCATTCCTCAGGCTAGTTCCCTTAGCATCCTTCTTTGGGTGAGAAGTTCCTCCACCTTGTCTCTCTCAGTGTAGACCCGAGTGCCCCACTGCCTGCAGGTGCCTTGGGTCACACAGCAGCAGTCCAGCTCAGGAGTCCCTGTCCTGCTGGGGTTGGCATACACTGACCCTCAGGTGAGACCTGGGGCTCTCGCGCATCCCCCACTCTTTTGAGACAGTTTCCTTAATGAATTGGAAGCTCCCACCTTCCCGCAAATAGCCTTTGTGCTAATCCGGCCGCCATGCCCAACTGTACTGGTTGCTTATGCTTTGACATTAGCACAGATGAGAAAGGAGTATCTTGAACGAACAGAAGAACTGGAGCCAGGAGAGGAGGGAGGGGCAAAAGCCGCTTGTGGGGAGCTGGCTCCGATGAGAGTCCCATCAGGCACTTGCGGTTTACCTTACTTTTTCAGAACATTCTCACAAGCATCATCTTACTTTATCCTTAGCAGTTGGGGAGCTAGGTATGGCCTAAGTAGATATTTTCACTAGAAGAACTTCAAGCCCAGGAAAGCCAAAGGATGTGTTCAAGGTCGCACAGCTACTTCCAGACACAGTGGGGACCAGAGCCCAGAGGTGCTGACTTCCGGGGCTCCACACAGGGGCTGTGCGAGGCAAGTCACCATGAACTCCCGTCCCAGCAAACTGCACGCTCCACTTGGCAAGAGGACAGGCCTTGAAGACCAGTGCAGAGCACTGTGGGACCCACTTGCACTGCATTTGAAATTCGGCCAGCGAAGAGGAATGTCCTGGAAGTTTCACCTCTGTTGGGTGTTTCTAAGAGAGTGCGGTTCTCTCGTGCTGGATTTAATGAATAAATTATAATAACTTTTGCATTTTTATCCACGTTGTGCATGTTGATCTGCCTTCCCCACGTAATTTCCCTCTCCCACTTCTACATATTTCTTTTCATGCCCCTGAAGATTATTTTTTTAAAAAAAGCTTCTCTTAGCAATCACTGGTAAAGATGCCATACCCCCTTGTTATGTGTTTGAAAGTGTTTATGCTCAGAGGCAGGCACTTGGGAGCAGTGTGTGGAAGAAGATACATTTATGCTTCCAAGGGGGTGTTACTCTGTTAGGAGCTGAGAAATGGAAAGGGCAAAATGGGATGTGGCCCGTGGTGGTATGGGACCTCGTTAAAGAATAGGTGGTATTTTACCTGTTTCCAGTGCTGGACTAGAGTCTCACATGCATTAGTACTTAAGCGCATTTATGGAATACCTGTACCAGTGAGTGGTCGGGTGGCCGATGGGCTGGGGGACTCAGTGAATGGATGGAAAACCAGATGATAAAGCATCGAAGTCAGATCTCATCTGATTGTTGTATGAAGGAGCCTTCTCAATCAACTCCTCCTCGAGATTCCATTATATTTTGTCTCAGATTTATTCTGCCCAATTCTCAGGATTTCTTTATGGGTAAGGTGACTTCTGTAACTTGTTAAGAAACATACTTCCTCCAAATTGCCCAATCAGTGTAAACAGATTTAGAGATCAGAGCACACTCTAGGAGGAAAGTTAACAAAGCATAAGAATTAGCCCAAATGTGACTCCTAATATACAATCTTTAATGTTCTCCTATTTCTACAAGTTTATTAAATAATCTTTCTTGGAAGGTCTACTAATTTCTTTGAAGAAAGATACTTATTTTACAATGTGTAATAATATATGAAGCACTGTTATTAGTAGGATGTTTTGAGGGACGGGGAACATTATTTAGAACTGAGAAACAGTTCTAGACAATTAAATAAATTCACTGATCAGAAAAAAATAATATAACATGATAGGGCAGGAAAAGAAATAGTCTCCACCCTACTCCCCCCTCCAAAAAAAAAAAAAATTGCCGCAAAAATAGTAGGGATTTATGTGCAGCAAATCATGAGGTTAAAATTTATAAATAAATAAATGAAAAGGATGATATGATTTGAAATTGGTTTCCTCCTTGAACTAAGCATTTCTGACTCACAATAAAATAGGCCTGTTTACTGCAGAACTGATCTTTGTACCCAACATCTCATCTCCACCAGGAGCACTTTAGTTGAGAACAATAGAAGTCATTGCTAAGAAGCTTGTCTTCCAAACCAGGAGTGATTTTCACAGAAGCAAGTATCAAATTGGGAAGTCTTTGCTAATTATTCTCTTCAAAGCCTGGGTTTGCTGTTTCTTTTTCTTTCTTTTTTTTTTCCCCAAAATTACATTTATTGTACAAATAATCAGACCGACAGAATTTTGTCTTTTTATCACTGTTGAAAAGCCTAGTGGGCTTTGGACTCAGCCAAATAGTCAGCTTCCTAAAGAGCTCATTTGGACCCATGGCAAGGAAAATGTGAGGATCGAGGTGCATTAAAGATCAGAGCCACATTCAGAAGCAGCAACAGGAATTATGGCTGGCCCTACCTGCCCTACTCCCCCATTCGATGTTTCTTCTAACCAGTTTCCCACAGCCCCACAGCCCTCTCCCACCCTTGACCAACTTACAATCCCCACCAGCTGCCGTTTTTTCTTTCAATGTAGCCTCCAGCTCAGGTCCACTTAGGAGAACAAGCTGGGGGCTGTTGTAGGCGCCAAAGTGATTTATTGCTTAGCAGGAACTACACTAAACTTCCCAATTTGATTTTTTCAGTTTTGAAAATCAAACAGAGTTCACAAAGTAAACATCACTGGTTGACATCTCAGCCCAAAGCTGAGGAAAAATGTCTCATGTTAAATTTTTTGGCACATAACAGAATTTATGAGCATTTTCAGTGTTTTGATTTCTCCCCACCCCCATCACTGTTATTCCTTACCCCCAGAGTTAGGTGTGGAGAGATTATGTTGGCTGGTTTCCATGGTGACATTGATGAAAAGTAATTTTTTAAAGTAGCTTTCTACTGTGTTATTTCACAAGCATGAAACATCAACATCTATTCTGTGTGGCTCTTACCCCTAAACGTAAAGACATGTAAATGGTTGGAGTATTTTATGTAAATAGACAAGTGGGGGTGATATTTTCCTTGGTCTCCGGCCGACCCTAGTAACAAAAGTCTCTCAGTTACCCAGGGCACCTGGGAGGGAGCAAGGGAACAGTTCTGTTCAGTGTTGAGCAACGTTCTCTCCTATGAATAACCGCTAAGAAAAAAAAAACACACACACACAACTCGAATTTAAAGTTCACCCCCACTGCCTTAAGCTAGGGACCTTTGGGGCTCAGTGTGCAAATAAGCAGAATTTTAAAACTTTAATAGGTGTTTCCAGTTTAACTTACTTGTTCAGCCACTGCAAGTACTCCCTTATCTGTCTGAAGAGTCATCTAGAACCTTCTTGCCCCAGGAAACATTCAGCCGCCTCCTCTCAGAGAGTAAGGTTAAGGAGAAACCTGCACCTTTCATGGCAGAAGTTTGGTAAATCTCTCTTAGCTCTGCAGTCCAGCATGTGAGTGTGTGTATACGCACGCACGCACACACACAGAGTCACTAACTTTCTTGAAGCTTTTAGACAGGGCACTCTCATCTTGGCAAGTCAAAGTTTGACAGTGGAGGAGATGGGATGAACTGTTGCATTGTTCCCTTACATGTAACCACAGTTCTATTATCTAACTGAGAATACTTGGCTTTGGAAAAGTAAAGTGGGAAGCACTGCCTTATCGTTGGAGAATAGTATCATCTTGCATGTGGAGGACTTCTCCAAGTTTTTCCCTGCATGTTAGTTTATTTGAACTTTTTAATAATCCTGGAAGAGTAGTTATGGTTTTTCGTATGTTCGTTTATTTTTTTAGAACTCTCTTTTTTAAGCTGTGGGGACAGAAGTTTGGGTTGCTCAACATTAGGGACAGCCAAGTCAAGAATTCACGACCTGTGATTTCCTCCAAAATCTTATGTTACTTACCCTACACTTGGTACCTTCCACAACAGCTCAGTCATGAGGTGAAAAAGTCCAGGGCAGCGGCTTTCTGGGAGTCAGTCTCAGACACGCGCGTGCCGTCAGGGGGAGCTCACTCTGTAATTAACAAATATTTATTGAGCACCTGCTACCTGTGAGATTCAGCTCTAGGCAGTGACCAAGAGAGTTAAGAATCCCTGCATTCCAGTGGGGGGATTAGCAGATGATTAATAAATGAATAAAATGCTTAATGTGTCAGATGGTGATAGTGCTAAGGGGGAAAATAAAGCAGGAAGGGAGGTAGAGTGTGCCGGGAGTGAGAAGAAGGTCGTACTGCTGGGAGATATTTGAACAAAGCGTTGAAGGCGATAAAGGAGCAAGCTCTGAGGGTCTCTGGGGGGAGAGGTCCAGGCAAAGAGAAAGAGCCAAGGGTGTGGAAGGCTGTGTGTGGTGCTTTCCTTAAATTTGCAAATACCACGTACCTGTTGCATGTGTGTGTTCCTGAGTGTGTCTGTGTGTGTTTGAAAACTTTTCTAAAACTCCGAGCTTAGTACGTGGCTTTAACTTTTGCCTTAATGACTTCCTGCACTTTGGGAGCTCTCTAATAGATGCATTCTGAACGTTGTAATCATCAGTCCTGGGTTGGTATCACATTACCTATGTGGAAAAGGCAGAATTGCTTTGGCACTGATTGGATCTTGGGGTGGCAGCTATATTTTCTTGGATTTTAATGCAGATTATTGAAAACATGTCAGGGCTCTGGTCTCAAGTGTTTCTCTTAAGTAGGGGAGAATCATGTTCTTATATGCGGGGGTATAGGAAGGGACTTGGGATGGGGGTGGGCAGAAGGGTTCTTATGTTTTAAATGCCAGTCAGCTGCAACCACTAGTTATCTGGAGCCTGTTCAAACTCATTTGGAGAACAGTTGAATTTTTAAAGTGCCTTTTGATTCTCTCTTTCATTTATTTTAACTGATCTGCTGGGATTAGGATCTTGGTAGGGGAACACCAGAACGCTTGCCAAAATGTGTGAATAATTAGAGCTCCGATGATGTGTGCCAGATAGAAGGGGAGTATTCACACTTCTGATTAGATTCAGCTAAATGCAGTTGTAAATCACTGCTGCCACAGGAACAGAGCCCTTCTGGAGTTAGCAGGGGAGGAGGTCCAGGGCAGTGAGGAAATGAGGGGCTGCCCCAAGGCTTGGGTGTGGAGGAGGAGGGCAAGAAGGGTGGCTCCAGCTGCCATCAGCCAACACAATAATTTTGGCAACGTTTTTTCAGTTCAGTTCTAGCACCTTGAGTCTTGCACCGAGCTGGCTGCCATCTTGACAGATGTAAGACGAGTCCCTGCCCTCTGGACACTTACAGTCTCCTGGGAGTTCTTGGGAGGTGAATAAACAGCCATTATGCAGGGTGATGAGTGTGCCGGTGGGACAGACACCAGACTGAAAGACCCCAGGGCAGGAATCATTTCTGCAGAAGGGGAAGGAGAAGAGCTGGAAGGACAGTTGTTTTCTTCGGTGATAAAAGGTGACATTTCAGAGAGCTCAGCAAGGTGAATCAGTGGTTAAAGAAACCACAAACCAAGGAAGCCATGTGTGCAAAGGCACGGGTTCAGGAGGAGCCCTCTTAGTCTTAAAGGGTGGCAGAGCAGAGTGGTGGTAAGACTTGCCAAAGAGATTGGGTTAGAGTCTAGGGGACTTGAATGCTCACGTAAAAAGCTTTTTCGAATTATATGCTGTCCAGAGGTCCTGACTTACCCGACAAAGGGTCAGTCTCCCACCTTAGTGAGAGAATCCCTTAGAGTCACTGAAAAATAGACAGTGAATATACATGTTTTGACGTATTGCCCAAGGTCTGGAACCTGGCTGTTCTCTAATCACAGGCACACTTTTTGTCTCTCTCCAATACCTCTCTCCTACTTTCCCCTCCTAAGACAAAACTCACCTCTCACTCTGTAAGTACATGACAGCCATAGTGGAAGCCTGTGGAAGACTCTCTGGTCCCCTTTCCCCATTCTGTTCTTTGAAGAGTGTTCCACTTTCTCCGTCTTGATCATACAACAGGTGGCCCTGAAATGCGCCAGCAGCTTGAGGTGGGACTGAAAGCCCAGGAAAAGGCATGCAGGGGAAGTGTGACAGGATGGCGTGAGACCCAAACCAAGCGGTAAAAATGAGCAACGCATGGAGAATGTGGGATGGAGAGAGAAGCATAAGAATCGCAAGCACATCTGACAAACGGCGAGAGATATAAAATAACACATGTGGCTCTCTTCAAGTCAGAAAGAGTCGCCCTCACCATTTGGGTGCATAAAGGACATCCTTTTGGAAGACTTGAAGCCTTTTCAAGTTGTTCTATCATGTCCTTGATTTCATCCACTTTGGCCAGTAAGTTCAAGCACTCAGAGAAATGTTTGGTCTTTCGCAACTTCTCCAGGCACTAAATAATAGACTATATTGATACTTTCCTAGGTGTGCAGGAAAGACGATAATCTGGAATGTGAGAAGAAAAATATAGAACCACTTTTTCTACTTATTTTTATCTCACTCTTTTAGATTTATTTTTTGTGTGTATGTTATAGAAATACATTAATACAATAGTATGAGTAGAATATATAAATAAATCAAAAATATTTGAAGAGTTAAATTTGTTTTTCTGTTGATTTTTACTGTGATCAAAATGTGCAAACCAACAGGGTTGTTTGCGGTTGGGGACAGGAAGGAAGCTCGAGAATTGTGAGGTGCCTCGTGGAAACAGGGAAGTTAACTGGATGGGCTGTTCCCTTCCAACCTGCAGGACAGCCCGCCAGCTCCTATTACAGCTCGAAGGATCCTCCACCTCTGTACTCAGAACCTGAGAAAAGGAAATTTTGCACGCAAACTATTTCTATAATCAGATTGCAGAGCCCGCCCCAGGTGGCAAACAAACAAACAAACAAAAAAACCCAGCTAGGAGTCACCCTCAGGCACCCTCACAGGCCTGGCTCTTTCGCTGCCCCTTCCCCAGTGCTGTCGTCGTTGTTGTTCAGGTGGAGGGTGTTGTGAGCCTGTTCGTTGTCGCCTGCCAACACCATCATCCCGGCCACACAAGACAGGCAGAAATGCTGCAGTGTTCTGAGCCTCCCCCAACAGAACCATAAAGCGACATGGAATCCGTCCAGCCAAACTCTAGAGCCAGGACACGCAGATGCTCTTTACCTTTGCGGCCATCCAGCTTTTCTTCTTTCTTTTCCTAAACTGAAACCCCATCCTAGCTCAACCTCACGAATCCCCCTAATGTCAGAGAAGCAGGTGGCATTGAGGTGCCCTTCACTTCGTTGTCAGCGTTCCACTGCTCAGGAAATCACCCTCCCGCCCCTCCACCCTCAGGCAGTCTTCTCTGCTGGCAGTTATCCTCCTCATTCCCTCTTCATCGGCTAGCCCTCGCCCATTAGCCAGGCTGTTCCTAAATGATGCGTCTCTTCTAGGGATGTGTACTGATAAGGAACGAAAGAGCATCCATGACTTTCCTCGCCTCATTATGCAGACAGCTGTGTGACAGGATCTGACAAACCCAGATCTCTAAGACCTCCAGCTGCAAATACTTCTCATCAGTCCCTTACGAACTGCCTCCGGCTCACCTCTTCCCCTTCTGCTTTCCAGCCGTGTTTATCACAGCTCCATATTAATAGTGATCTTTCTAGATATTGGACCAAGGTAGTAGCTCCTGTGTAAGAACACACCATCAACAGAAAATGGCAGATATTATACATTAAAGTTGTCAGTTGCTTGATATTTGTCCCATCTGTTTAAAATAAATAGTGAAATAACAGTCCGTGAGTAGAGATCTGAAGGAAGTGAGCTTCTTACCAGTTGTGAGATTTGGGACGTTCCCATTCCGGAAAGCACTGAGAGCAAATATCGCAGGTTTGGCGTGGTCTTGTTCTGAAGTGGCTGTATTTTGTGCATGAAGAATTTAGCAGACAGCCAAGGAAGATGTGATCTTTCTTTGAGATATTCTGTACTCTCCACCATTTGTCAGCTGGGGAGTTGCTGGCATTTAGGGTGGGGCCATTCTCACACACCACAAGACTCTTAGCAACGCTGCTCTGCCCATTTAATACCAGTAGCACCACATTGCCTTAGCAACTGAAACATCCCCACACATTTCAAATGCTCCCTGCGGAGAGCCCGGGCATGAAAGGAGGTGGCAGTACCTACGTGTGTTCTGCAGACTGGGCAGCCACCTAGTTATTTCACTCAGGCTCCTGACTAGACTGATCACCACACTTAGAAAGAAGGATGTTATCCCCAAAGGAGGCTCCTGACTATGGTCCAGTACATTGTCACACGTTAACCCAACTCTGCCAGCCATCATGTCACCAAAGTCTAATGACATCGTTAGACTTATAAATTCTAGGCCTAGAATTAGATTTACAAAGTTAATAAACTGTAATGTGTTTGCAATGATCCATATGTGGGAGCCAGAAGGTTGGACAATTGGCCCAAATGTAGAAAAAATTTTTACTACCAATGAAAAATTACATTTTAAGAACACACTTCCATTTGTTCTGTTTTTTATTTTTACATCAACCATCTCCCCTCTGCTAAAAATTGAGATCGCTTGTTAGTTGAACTAGCTGACAACGAATTTATAATTAAAACAAAACTGATTTTGAATTTTTAAATCTGAGATTTTCATTAACTTGATAATTAGTCATAATTTAGAGCTCAGATAAAAATCTGTATTTGGATGTTTCTCTTCTGCCATGTCACAGGTTGCTGCACATGAGCCTGTGTACATAGATTTGTTGTACATTAAATATTAAAGCTTTATAGACTACTTTTATTTCCTTCTGCTTGCGTTCCCTCTCCCAGCCCTTAACAGCCACATGCACAGTCTTTAAAGGAAGCCAAGTTTAGAGAAGTTTAATGAAAAGAGTTTACTGAATGGGGTATGGGGAGCCACACTGACCCCATGTCACACCTTTGCCACACAATCAGAGGCCTCTGTTGAAGCTATTCTGGAAAATATCTGTTCTCACCAGAAGCTGCCCTGCATTGTCAGTGAAAAGGTATTAGGTGCAGGTGTCAAACATGACTAATGAGGCATGAGGAGTCGACAGCAAAATAACAGAGATTATAGGTACAGAGGACTTGTGACTGAAGTGTGAATAGCAGTGCAGATGTGTGGCTGACGCAGGAAAGAGAGACAAGCACGGAGGAGCGGTATCTGTCACGCTGGTGCAAAGATGGGCGATTTCAATTATTTGATTGATATCTTCCCATAGAATATCATGGGTTAGGAAAAAATCTAAATTGTTTTTCTCTTTAAATTGTGAGGTTCCTTTCTGCGAGTGTTCAGCCTTAGCAGCAACATTTCCAAAATCTTCTAAGGCAAGCCAGAGTCATTTTTCCTGTTTTAAAATTTACACTGCTTGTTTTATTGTGAAGCTGTCAGAAAGGATGAGACGTGTTTTGCTCATTAACTTTCATTGTCACTGGTACCTCACAGTCATAGCGCATTGTTCACAGGTGTGTGCGTAAATCTCTAAACTAATCAAGTTGTATACATTAATTATGTACAGCTTTATGTATGAAAGAAAAGTAATGCTGTGTTCTACTATTCTGGAGCCCACGGGGCTCTGATGGGTACGCAGTGCCTTCGCGAAGCCTGTAGTTTAAACGGAAGAGACCAAGAAGAGAAAACCAAAGGCAAGTACAGTTAGTTGCCACGTGTCAAAGGCTCTGCCTGAGTAGAATAACACACTAGAGAGGCCGGGAGATTTTAAGAGAGTTGGCGGGCCTGAGGCTCAGACGCCTGTGCATCTTGCTTCGCCTGACAGGGCAGCTTTCTTAGTGGTTTCCAGTGCCCGGCTCTGGGCCTTCACTCTGTCATTGCTCCCGAAATGATAATCGTTACAGTTTTATTTGTTCATTGACCCCAGGGGAAGACTGCCGAAGAGGCGAGCTGTAAGGGCTGCCTTTTCGGATGAGGAGCAGAAGTCTAGAGGAGAAGGAAGAGAGAACCGAAGCAAAATGAAACCTGGTGGGGATGTTTTTCTCTCGGAGTCCTTTTTGCCAGAGTAGAAGTGAAGATGAGGTTAATGAGAGAGTGTTGATCTTCCTAAAAGTAGCTCCAAATGATAGACCCAGGACAGGTTTCTAAACAGCTGTTATTCAGATTAGAGGCAAGGACTTGATGTATTGCTCCCATTAGAAAGTGTCCTAATGGAAAGGGCCTGCACTCTCTCTGGGTCCCATGTGAATTAAACAATCGGAGTATTTTAAATCGAGGGTCATAAGTGTCAACAAGATGGAGAGCTCTGCCTCTTGATTAAAAGAGGCCCGTAAGTTACTGAGGAGGCATGTGGCTCTTCTGGAACACTTACACTCAGGCAAAGTCCAGCTGTTGTCCTGAAGACAGGGCAGGCAAGCCAAGTCCGAGGGTGCAGCTGGAGCACTGAAGTCGCATGCTCCCAGACCCTGCTCGCCATGGGGGCGGGTGGGGGCGGGGGGAGGTAGCGCCTCTCAGATGTCTCTACCAAGCTGTCCCCGTAGCAGGGGTCACAGTCCTGGCAGACTGGATGGGGATCAGGTGGCACACTTCCATTTCCAAACAGGTTTGTGTTTGCCTCAATGTTAGTTATGTCTTAGTTACTTATCAGGTTAAGTACCAACCCCTTGTTTCCAGTCTCAGTGAAAGTAATGCTGTAGGACCCGGCGCTCTCCCTAAACGGTGCCCCTCCTGGCACGCTGCTGTCTTTGCGCCCAGTTGGAGAAGCTCTGGCAGATGACTTCGGACCCCAAGCACTGGGGCAGGGGAATCCCCCATCACCCAGGCTGCAGTCTCGAGTCCAGCAGAGTCCCTGAGTATCCTGGGACTGAAGATAATGGAGCCGGTCAGGGTCATAGTGTAAAGTGCAGACTTTCCAAGAATGAGAGAACAGAAAGAGAGAGGGGTTAGGGAGTGATGACGGGGGAGAGAGCAGAGCCTCAGAGAGCAGCAGTTGTGAGGGCGACAGCGTCTGGAGGAGAGGCGACAGATGTCTCTAGGTAGAAGCCCTTATGGCAACTCTTCTGGAGAAAGAGGCAAATCCCAGTAATATTAACAGGGCTACAACAAATGAAAATTGGAAAATAGACAGATGGAATATGCCTCATAGTTTAGCTTTTATCATCAATAATTCTGAATCTGCAAGTGAATACGGCTAACTGTAGTTCAAACCATCTGCCTTTCACTTTAAGATGCTGTGTAGAATCCTACTCTCCACCAAGTGGGGAGGGGGAGGCGAGAGGGAAGGAGGGAGGAAGAGGGAGAGAGAATGATTATTCTCAGCTGTCCTGTCAAAACAAACATGTGATCTCGCCTTGTGGAAAGGTCAAGTGCAGATGGACACCATCCATCTCTGGAGACTGCAGTCAGCCATCCCACGCTGCTCTTTCTGGGCTTGGGAGGACCCC
The DNA here is from genome assembly GCA_003508835.1 of Eonycteris spelaea. Lineage (NCBI taxonomy): Eukaryota > Metazoa > Chordata > Mammalia > Chiroptera > Pteropodidae > Eonycteris > Eonycteris spelaea. The sequence continues at coordinate 5,507,477 of PUFA01000089.1, forward strand.
TTCTGGCTGCCCTTCTGATTTCAAGTGTAAGCGCCTTAAAGGCAGGTTCCATATTTCTTCACCTAGGCGGGGGTTCCGCATCCAGGGTCTAAAATCTGTAAGGAGAAGAAAGCCACATGTCTCTGCACCCCAAGGCCTGCCAAGCCAGGTTTGATTCTCTTCTAAGTCGTTCAAGTATTTTGGAGGCTCAGCTGTGTCCCAAACTGTGCCGTGGGATATAAAAGGCCAGGAAAGGATAGAAAAGAGTGACCTCCTGCCACTGAGACTTAGAACCTGGTGGAGCTGGAATCTCCAAGACAGGGGACTGCTAATTCTGAGTGAGTGCCAACCCAGATCAAAGCTTGCCTTTATCACCCACTTTTTAAAGATGAATGTTTTATTCAGAAGGCAATGTCATAACAACCTTAAGGAAATAAATTTAAAGGGCAAGCCACTCACCAACTGTTTTAGCCTGCTCTACCCTACGTGTTCGCTTTCCCTAGACTTACCCGAGAAATATAGAATATATTTCTTTTATCGCTTTATAAATTGTTTCATCAAGAATACTATATCCAAGGTGCAGATGAGTGTGTAATTATTTTTCTAACATGACAGCAGCTGGCTTTTTTATTGAGCTTTCCTAAACATTAAAAAAACAAAATTAGATAACTAAGACAAAAATCAACCAAAAACATCCGAAAACTGTACTTACAGCGTGGATGGGCGTGCACGTGTGCGCACGCATACACGGATACCGAAGGTATTCCAAAGACTTTTAATTGTCTAAGTGCTGCCCACTGCTTGTTCATACGGCAGTGGTGTTAACAAGCGGTAGATTGTTTGTGACACTCACACTCTCTCCAGCACTTACAGCAGAAGGCTGGGTTTAATCGAAGAGCTGTCATTTATTATTCCGTTGTGCAATTCCAGGGGGGAGCTAACTGATCAAGCTCTGGCTCCCAGGAGCAGAGGGCTCTTTTTTTTGTTGTTATGTCTAAATCCTCGATACAAATTGCAGTATTTCTGGACTCCCAGCGGGACCCATTAGAGCCTGTGGGGCATTAACGATCATTAATAGTGCTGTCAGAGAGAGGAGGTGGGGTAGGGAAGGAAAGGAAGAGAGGGAGACAGGAGGGAGGGGAACAGGGTGCAGAAGAATAGCCAGGGAGTTTTGTAGCTTTTTCAGGAATAGACAATTAATACGTCTGCTTTGTTCATGGTGTTTCAGTTTGTTTTAGTCTTTAATTAGGTAGGTGAGTACCAACCGGCTACTTACTTCCATATATTGAAATTCTTTGATTACCTTAAATCCTTCTTTCCCTCCACATCCTTTCCCTCACCTCCTAACATTTTCCTCTCCCCAAAAGTCAGTGTTGAATCTCCAGCTCCAAATAGGAACCAGAAAGGGACTGACAAAATGTGAGTGCAGTGAGCAATGCCTTCAAAACAGCACATGCACACACACGTCACAGCCATAATTCACAATCTTGCCTGTGATATCCCATTAACTGTGATTCCTTTTTAAGCATTTAACTACAGAGTAATCAGGTAGAAATGTTTTAATCACTTAGTAACTAGCTTACTTGCCAGTTTTGTGGAGAAAGGGCTAGGTATTAATTAGGATAATGTGCTAATTTTTGCATTCTAACGACTACTGCTGTTTTAAGCAAGAGACCTTGACTGGAGTCTTGTTCATAACTGAAATGTTTTTCAAGAATCTTCCTTCTCTTGGAACCCCACGTCTATGCCAAGCTAACGTGCCTCTGCCTCCTTATCATTGCACGTTTTTCTCCCATTGTTTCATTTCTCCTTTGAATCTCAGATTCATGAAATCTAATATTCTACATCCATTAGATTCCTAAAGCACAGAAAGGAATTTTACGACAGTAATAATTAATGTGTGCATTATGTACCCGGCCCTTCATTCACTTCACCATTGCATACCTATGAAATACAAATACTGTGTTTGACACAGGGAGTTCCGTGGAGAAAAGAAAAATTCAAGGCATCATTTCTGCCCTCACGGAGCTTCTGCTGTGGTGGGAGAGACAGACTTTATTTAAGAATCCCACAAAAAGTCATGTAGAATCACAACCGTGGTACAAAGGTGAGGCACAGGGGCTATGAGACATTTGAGGCATTGTTATACCCAGGGAGGATGGTCGGGAAGGCACAGCTGAGTGGTATAAAGCAGCGGTCTCCAATCTTTTGGGCACCGGGGACCGGTGCTCCTACGAGAATCTCATGCCTGATGATCTGAGGTGGAGCTGAGGCAGTGACACTGGTGCTGAGGAGTGGATGCAATCATATGAGGCATCGCTTGCCTGCCTACCACTCACCTGCTGTGCGGCCCGGTTCCTAACAGACTATGGACTGGTACTGGTCTGTGGCCCAGGAGTCAGGGAGCCCTGGTATAAAGGAGGAACAATAGTGATTACTTAGTCCCAGAAGCTATGTTAAGTGTTTCTCCATGAATTAATTCTTACAATAGCTCTAGAGCATGGGGAGGATTCTCCAATTTGCAGTTGAGGAAACTAAGGTTTAGAAGAGAATGAGCTGCCTGCCTAATCCACAGTATAAGCTCACAGCATAGCTGAGGGCCTGACCCTGGGAAAGTAACTATTCCCTTTCCTTTGTCTACCTCCTTTGGCATCTCTGAGCCCAGATCAGCCGAGCTGACTAACTGGACCATTCAGCTCCCACCAAGGCCTCGGATAATGTGGGAGCTGTGCACCTGGCAGAGGCGAGGTCTGGCTTGCTGGTGGCTCCCCAGTTAGGCAAGACAGATGCAAGGAAAGGGAGTAGGACCTTCAGTCCACGGCCTCTAGTATGGGAGTAATACCACATTTCTTTGCTTTCTTAAAACAATCATTTCTTCTCACACCAGCCACCCTGACGGGAGTGGAATGAAGCCATGCCTGGTACTATTTTATCCTCAGCGTTGTGTTCAGGCTCTGTGTCTCACCTGCCGCCAAGGGATTTTGAAGGTTGGAAGTCCTCTAGGCTTTATGTCCCCCTGCTCATTGTGGACACATCCCTCATTTTTACCCTCATGAACACATTGGGAGCCTGGAACGGCTATTTTTCACAAGGTCTTACTTCCCCTTGACACGCCAAAAACAGCTCTCTCTATGCCTCTCCATCCCAGAGAATCCTCTAGTCTTACTGAACCCCTTCCCACATCTGAAATTCTTTCCTCAAACTTGGTCTTTCTCATTCAAATAGATTTTGATGGTCTTTAAACTCAGTACCATCATCATTAGCACCTGAAGAGAATGAATTTCCCTTAGGATAGAGGGGCTTTTGCAATCAAATAGCCCTAGAAAGTGTGCGGAGCTTTTTCATTCCTTGGTTCTAGTAATATAGTGGTTCTCCAAATGTGCTCCAGGTATTCAGCGGGGAGGGGTCCCCAAGGCCCCTTCAGCCCTTCCACAAGGCCAAAACTATTTTCTTTATAAGACATTGGCTTTTTCACCTATTTGCTTTCTCTCATGAATGTGCAGTGGAGTTTTCCTGATATGATTGAAATAGAGTGAAGGCAGAAGCAGATATGAGAATCCATCTGTCTTATACTAAACTGGACATGAAAATGATTTATAAAAATGTAAAACTATCCTACTCTTCTCAGTCATTTTGTTTTGGAAAACTTAAGTTGTTTTTTTTTTTTTTTAATAAAAATGTGTTGTTAGTATGTAATAGGTTTATTGTTATCTTTTAATGAATTAATAAACGTTTTATAATTTTCTGTTTTAATGTTTAATAAGATAACTATCAGTATTTATAATAACACATAAACAATAGCTTTTTGGAAGCCCACAGAAATTTTAAGGGTATAAAGGGGTCCAGAAGCCAGAACATTTGAAAACTGCTACACTAGAGCAAGGAAAGGAAAGAAAAAACAGTTAAAATTTTCCAAATGAAAGTGCCCTGACCACCTTGATAGTTTCCAGTTTGGATTTTGTCATAGTAAGAGGAGGAATTATTTGGACATTTCAGCCCTGCCTTTCTTTGTCTCTCTCTTTCTTTTCTTTCCTTCCTTCCTCCCTTTCTCTCTCTCTCTCTCTCTCTCTCTCTCCACTCTCCTCCCTCCTTCCTGCCTGCCTTCCTGCCTTCCTTCTCTTTTCTCTTTCTTTTCTTTCTTTTATTTTTTCTCTTCTCTTCTCTTCTCTTCTCTTCTCTTCTCTTCTCTTCTCTTCTCTTCTCTTCTTTCCTTTTAATTTGCAAAGGCCATAAAGGAATAGCCCTCTAAACCCAGATAAATCACATACCCCAGTTTCCCAGGGACAGTCCCAACTTACATACATTTTTGTCCTGGCCTAATTATTACGAGCTCCCCCTTTGACTCTCAAAGGTGTCCCAGTTTGATTGCTAAATCACAGGTCAGCCTACCTGAACACGCTTCAACTTTGTGAGTTCATAAATGACAAAGACACCAGTCTTTCTATAATTAGAGAGTTTAAGAAAGTCCTCCTCTTGCATTGATTGGTAGAGATGTAGCAGGTAGCATGTGTTTGTCTGTCAGACTTTTGTCTTCTAGCTGTGAATGTGGGTCTCTATGTTTGTTTCAGCTGGGCACCGGGCAGTCAGACCATTCACTGTTAAGGGAGTGCTGAACTATGGGTCACAAGCTCAGAAAGCTCACGAGCAACTAGCAGTTCGGATGACCCACAAATCCATTTGGTAATTGGCGACAGAGAGGCGTTTGCAGGGCTTTTTCTGGACATTGCTAAGCCAGCTGAGTCTAAGATTTCAAATTCTGTTTTGAGCTACTTAATTCAGAGGTGAAACCAGACCACTTGGAGAGAAGTGTGAAATTCTTTGGAGTTCTTCAACTCACTTGTGACTCTATAAAAATTATCCCAGGGTCAGAAGCAAGGAAGCAGGTGACAATGATGCCTCAAGTGGCCCTCCTGCCTTTACAGCCCCTTGCAGATCAGGAGGCTGAGGCAGGTTATGGAGCTTTCTTTCCCTCCCATTTCCCAAAGGGAAATTGTTTTTTGCTTTTTATAATGTTAGCTTACATGGGGTGTACTTTAAATGCCTGTCCCCCGCCCCCCAACCTTGAAAGGTTGAGATCCTTATTAAATAGGAAACTTCTCTCTCTCAGGTTCTGGGCACAGGACCACGGAAATTGGAATTCTTTTTAATTGACCATATGGTTAGCTTTGCAGCTCTGTGAAGCTATAAATCTTTGGTGGAGGTGTAACCCAGCAGAAATGTCACCAGAGGAAATAATTTCTTTTGGCTTTTCCTCTTGTTACTTTCCAAAACTCACTTTTAAAAAAAAAATGCAACTTTAGATATGTATACATTAGTGAGGAAAGAGAGGGAGCCTCCAGGTCTTAGACAAGTGAGCGTGGCCGGGATCTGTCAGGCGGATCCAACAGTTCCAGCCACAATCTGAGAGCTCGCAATTTGGCTTTCGCTGGTGCCAGCAATTACGAAAGAGGCCTACTCAGCTTTAAGCACTCAAGTGTTGATGGACAAAGTGCTAGTTTAACAGATCTGTGTAATGGGGAACAGGTGAATAAATACAGAATTAGTGAGCCCTTCACTGTAACAGCCTTATTATCACATGCTACGTGGGGTTTTTGCCTCCATTTGACAACTTGGGTTGTGTAAAAGTGTTTAAGTAACACAACATGGAGGAAACCCTTCATAACAAAACATTGAAACAATTAATCAAGATTTATAAAACCTCTGGGCTGTAGTGGTCTGTCAACCAAAGTGGCAATTTCTGATCAGAGCCACAGTCTCCTAAATGAGTAAATGGAGAGCACAGCCCCAGAAGCCACAGCCTTCGTAAGAAGCACAATTGTTTCCCATAACTAAAGACAGCAACAGCCTGTGTACAATCAAAGGGCTTTCCATCATGAGAGTGAGAGTGTAATTGAGCGGGGGCAGTGTTGAGTCTGCCCAGCCTGGGAGGCATGTTTTTATCCCCCGGCCCCAAGCAAACCACAGTAATGAGGCAAGCCACTCTTAAACGGTTGCTGTAATCCATCTTTTGCTGTTAGGAAAGTGTTTTAGCGCGGGCCTACCCCTTGTTCAAAGGAGGCACTATCACCATAGAGGTCATCTATTTTTCATCTGAATAAACACTGTATAGATTTTGTTTTCACAATTTTTAAACTTTACATAAATTATGTTCTCCACTCATAGCCTTTTGAACATTGCTTTTTTTAGCTACACATTATGTTTCGGATGGTTATATAGGTATGGGTTTATATTAGGTATAGCTCCGGTTCATTTTAACTGCTATGTATTATTTCATATGGGTAAAGCATACTTTATTAATTCTCTTATTGATGGATACTTAGATTGCCTCCCATTTTTAGTATTATGAAGAATTACACAGTGAACCAAGGTTTCTTTATATCAAGCATCGCGTCGGCTGGGCCCTGAGGTATGGGCACCTTCACGTTTCCTGTTTATTGATGGTTGCTCCCTACAGTGGCTGAATCCATTTCTGCATCCTGAAAGTATATGTAGCTCCTTTCCTCATGTCTTGCCAAACACTTAATGTCAATAGGTATTTTAATGTTTGCCTGTCTGCTGGGTATAAAACACTATCTCACTGTTATTATTTAGATTTCCCCAATTACTAGTGAAATTGAGTATCGTTTTACATGTTTATACGCTATTCAACATATTGATGAAGTATTTTGCTCATTTTTAAATTAGGTTGGTTGTCTTTTTTGGTATTGACCTTTAGTTTTTTATACTCTGAGTATTAATTTTTTTCAGTTATGTTCTTTGTAACCATTCAGCGTTTCCTTTATTCCTTTAGTGAAGTAGTAAAAAATGTAAACCAATAGGTGAGTTGGAAGCTATAGTATAGTCTTGTAGGTGACGCTCAGGAGTTCAGTGTGTCTCTTGTAGGTAGTGGGAGCCATTGAGTGCTATTAAAATTAATAACATGGCCAGATCTTCTTGAGAAACAAAAATATAGCAGCAAAATGAAAGATGGATTTAGAAGAGACTAACAAAGTGATTCCAATTAAGAGGCTTTTGCAAGAATCCAGGAGTGAAAAAATGAGGACATGACCCAAACCATGGCAGTGAGTCCCGAGGAGGACTTGCAGAGGTCCCTGGGGACTATGTGGGAATGGGATGGGAGCGTGGTGAGGGTTCAGGGGAGCGCTTCAGTCTGCCATCTACTGATTCTCAAATTTGCTTTCATTTCTTAGGGTGGTTTCCACCATCTGTTGGCCACCCAAGTCTACTCCCCAGGTTAGAAATTTGTTGGGTGCTTGATATCCACTTAGATTTCTCCTGTCCCAGGGGGACATTCTGTCAAGCACAGACAGGTCCTAATTCTCCCTTTGGCCCCTGCTTGTTCCCTTCGTGCCACCTTATCTGCCTCTCCCTGTCTCTCCTCTCTCTCTCTCTCTTAAAAAAAAAAAAATTATTTCCCATTTTAAATCTTGCACAGTATAATACAATAAGCATTAAATCATGCAAATTGGTCTAGGTTACATTTTGAAAAATGTTAAGAGGAAACTGTTAAGAGACCAGTTTCTGACAGGCAATGCATTTTAAAGTTGAGGGATTTGAAATATTTCAGCAGTGGACCTAAAACAGCATTATAAATTAGTTCAACTTATCAGCCCTAAACAGAATTATTCATCTTCCAAAAGGGTATTTCATGGCCGCTGGGCCCAAACGATCGTTCACCTTCATTTTTGCCCTGCTCTAAGGGTAGGTCTCACTTTACTGAATTCTCCTGATTCATTACTGTGTGTTACTTTATGAATTTTTTATCAGCATTTTAATAGCTCTTTCAGATGATTGAATGTAACTGATTCTTGTAGCAGAACACTGATTGAACAGAAAGACAGTAATGTATGTTGTAGGGCTTAGCTTCAAGCCAAGCAACAGAGTTTTTTACCTATAAGATGTGCTTTTTTCCTCCTCAGTAAAAATCTTTGCAGATAGAAGGAGCCCCCCTCCTCCTCCCACACACCTGCACCTTGCTTCTCCAGCAGAATCTGGGGAGAGATCTGCCATTTTCAATTTTAGGCATGGTACTATAAGCAAAGAAGGGGAAAATTAGTGTGGACCCGAAACATCTTCTTTTTTCCGCATCAAAAATATGAAAGTATTACAATTTTAAAGGTTCTTAGGATAAGAGAAAGGCATTAGACTTGCTCAGACTAATGAAAGGAGAGGCCAAGAAAATAGCTTTGGAATCTGGACTGAGTGTGAATTTCAGCGGCCACCTACCTGCTGTGTGACCTTGGCTACTTCTTCCCACTGTCCTGAACTTTTTTATTTCCCTGTGGATCAGAAAACCCACCTTCCCCAGTTGTTGTGAGCATTAAATGAGGAATTGTATTAGGAAGCCCAGGCGCCTGGAGGGCCCTCAGAAAATGTTTGTTGCATATAAATAATGTACATGAAAGCACTTTTAGACTTTTAAACCACTATGCAAATACAAGCTATTAATATAAACCAGAGTGGTGTGAGCAACAAGGGGAGACTTCCACTGACATTACTGTATGCTGAGTTGAACCATGTAAAATTGCCATTATTGTTGATCAAAAATGGTTATATATGAGCAATTTCATATGGTTCGACCTAACATTTTTATGATGTTTGATCATATATTACTTTTGTGATTAAAATGGGAAAAAAATGTGGAGGATTTGTATGTGAGGAGCTAGAGAATTATATAAGCTCTAAGAGACCTTAGAGGTAATTAAGTGCAATTCTGTCTATCGGCGAGGAAACTGAAGTCCAGACCACACTGGTAATGAGTGGTGGCTGTAAGAACAAACCCAGTCCCCGTGCCTGGATCCCTGGACTCATGCACTCCATCACACAGCCTTACCGAGTATGGGATTTATTTACTCAGCAGGTTTGTAACAGCTCGAAAGAGAATCTAGATCCTCTGAGGCCTTGAGCAGGAATCTTCTGTACATGCTGAGCTCTGTAAAGTACCTAACTCTAGGTTAAGTCCCCAGGAGGACTCCCTATGCAACTGATTGGCCTAGAATGCCAGAGACAAGGCAAAATGAATTTTAGACATTGGTATAGTGGCTCGGTGGTATCTAATGAGTAGACTCATATGTGAATTTAGCTCATAAATCCCAGCCATCATTGTAATACCTGGTGTCTCAGGAAGAATGCCAGGTGAGGTTGACAGAATTTGATGGAGAACCCACCGGAGAACCACCTGGAACGCTGTGTTGCTGGGAATCTTGCATATGACCTGTGTCCAGTAAAGTTAATGACAGAAATTGCTCACCTTCTCAAGCTCTTAAAGTCATAGATCAGTGCCGAAAAATAGATAAATGGGGGAAACGAAAAGCAGGAAATGAATGGAGTAAATGTCTTATTTGGAAAACAAAAATATAGCCATTTGGGGAAGATATCTTCTCAATAAAATACTTGAATTGCCAATGCCCTTAACTGCTTCCTTGTTTCTATTAAAAGGATTTGAGGATTGAAATACAAAATTGGGGAGGGGGTGCAAGGAGGGTATGGGGAGAAGTTAGGTGAAAATTAAGTAAAGATGAGAGGGCTTTATTGTTTATTTCATAATTCTGCTAAATTATGTGATCAGAATGGGACAAAGGAGCATTACAGAAGGGTCGTGTCTGTCATTTACACATAGTTACCACTCACAGACCTCCCCGCCACCAAAAAAAACAAAAACAAAAAACAAAAAACAAACAAAAAAAAAAAACACTAAAAGCCTTTACTGACCCTGTTGGCTTTTTCTTTTACAACTAGTCTGTATCTTTCCAAGTCAAAAATAGTCATGAACCTCCAATATCAAGTAAAAATATTGTCAACTAAGTCATTGGAAACTCTGATATTCAAGGAGATGACATGACAGACTCTAGTTCAAGGAAAGTTTCAGGTTGGTTGGATTCAACCACTCTTGAAAGTACAGGACTAATGTTTTTCTGATGCAAAAGTCTCATCTTTGAAAGAAAGAGCCCCTCTGAGATTTGAAGCTGGTGCGGCATCCTTTAAAATGTGTTGGATGGAATTAACGGTAAGCGGATGCCACATTCTTTCTTCCCAGACCAGCTGTGGTGCCTAAAATCCATTATTCTATCACAAAATGAATAGAAGTTATGTCTGAATGCCAGTAAAACCCAATTAGAATTTAATAGAGAACATAAATAGAGTGTTAACCATGGCAAACTAACTTTGAGATAAGTCCCAGGGCTCAAGAGTAGGCGTAATAGCTCAGCAAAAACAAAATCTTTTATGAATAGCTTCACATCTCATTTGCTACACCCAACAACTCATTTAGATAAATAGTACAGATATCATCACTGTTTTATAGAAGGGGAAAATTCGAGACATGGAGAGGTTGTTACTTGCATAAGGACACAGAACGTTACCATTCGCAGATTCTGCTGTGTCACTCTACTTACGACAAGCTTTAGCTTGATTAGGTATATTCACCAGCTGCCCCTGAGGAAGGTGAATAAAAGAAGTGGGTAGGGACTCTGAATTGCCAAAAAAAAAAAAAAAAAAAAAAGGCTATTGGCTGAGTGCACTGTTTTGAAAACTTTATTGAGTTATAATTTATAGATCATAAAGTTGACCCATTCTAAGTGTACAATCCAATCAGTTCTTTGTATAATATGGATACAAATCCTTTATAAGATACATGGTTTGCAAATATTTTCTCCCAGTATATGGCTTGTTTTTTCATTTTTCAATGGTGCCTTTTGAAACACAGTAGTTATGAGTTTTGATGAAGTCCAACTTATCAGTTGTTTTCTTTTATGGTACATGCTTTTGGTGTCATATCTAAGTAATCTTTGCCTAATCTAAGATAATATTTCCAAAAAATAAAGACAATCAAGTGCCCCCTCTTTCTCCCTCCCCCATCTCTCTCTCTCTCTCCATCACCCCCCCTTGCACACACACACACACACACACACACACACACACACACACACAGCCTTCCGTTGGCTACTCATTTTATTTGGCATAAAATTCAAGCCTGTTTTTGTGGTCCAAAAGGCCGTATGTGATCTGCCTCCCATGACCGATCTTTCGTAGGTCACCATGTTCTAGACAGTTTGGCCTCTGTTTTGTTCCTAAATGGCTGAGTATGGGCCTGCTCTGGGCCTCTGCTCTTGATGTTTCTTCTGCCTGGAATGCTCTTCCCCACCTCTTCCTAAACTGTCTCCTTTTTTTCATTCAGGTCTCAGTTTAGATATCACATTTACAATGATAACTTCCTAGATTGCTCTACCTAGAAGGCATTTACTCTGTTAAAGGAGCCCTCTCCCAGCCAATAAAGCCTTCCCTTTCTTATTTCCTTCACAGTACTTTTCATTTTCTGGGATTATTTCAACTTTTTAAAAATGTGTGCGTGAGCTATACAAAGGCAGAGACCTCGTCTGTTGTGCACTGTTCTTTTCCGGGTACCTGGGTGTCTGGTACAACTTTAGGACTTAATAAAGATTGTTGGAATGCTGAATGAATGTTAAACTGAGAAGGAATTCAGAGATTGGATTTACTATTTAAATAAACCAGAGACTTTAGCAATCCCCTTTCTCAATGAACCCTTCTTTCTTGAACCCAGTTCGTTGTGATCACTCGTGTGATGATCACTCGTGTGATTCTTCTGCAATTAGAGAAACCATCCTTGTGGTGCCACCTTTCATTTGTCACGTAGGTGGCTTTGCATTCGTCCATGGAGGACTCTGTCTCCAAGTCCTGTAGAAAAGCTCTCAGGACAGAACGTATGTGTTTTGCGTATTCCTCTCTTTCCAAGCCTAATAGACACTAAACGTTTGGTCAGTGAATGGATGAATGAACAGATGTCCCCAGACTTCACCCTTGTATCTTAAATAGAAAAAAGCTCCCAGACTCTGTGCATTCTCCAGTTCTGAAATGAGAGTTCTTGTACACATGACCATCAGCTCACCTACGCATTTACTCTGAAGATTCATGGAGATGTGGAGACAGAGGACTGTGATGTGTGAAGTGCAAAGAGGAGAAAATATTGAAGGCAGGGGTTGCATCTCGCCATGTAACGTGAATACCAGTCACATCACCGTGATGGCCCCTTCGTGGTGGGCAATTGGGGTGCCATGTGAGACCGAGCATCTCTGGAGGTCAGATCAGTGTTTCCCAAGGGAGCCAGGCCACCCGCAGCTGTGGTCTGCAGGCCATGTGCCTGCAGGGGGTCACTCAGAAGCACTTAGACTCCAGTGTTTTGATTATGTCAATGGTCTTTTAGTTTTTTAGTTTTTTGTGAAAATATATCTAAACAAAGAACACTTTCATCTCCACCACCGCTAGATCACTTTTCCAATGGACTTTGATTAGAACATGAGAAGTTCAGTTGTTGGCACCTGTAGACAGACCTTGGTGCAGTGACTGTGAAGCAAAAAAGTGGGGGAGTACCAACTTCAGATCTCCAGCATTTATTTTAGTTTTATCATTCTCCCTTTAAATGGCCCATGGCAGGTAGAGTGGGGATATCTTGCTACAGCCTGGATTCATATACACCTGAGTGCGATTCTGCTTTTACTGGGTGTATAATAGACAGGTTGCTTATCCTCTCAGAGCCCTCAGGTTCCTCGTCTGTAAAGTGAGGCCAATAGCACCTAGCTTGTAGGGTTATTGAGAGTGTGAAGTAAAATAACCTGTGGGATATTCTTATATCAGGTTATTCTTATAGCAGTGCCTAGATACATAGAAAATACAAAATATGTGATAGCTTAATTATGAGTATGATTATGATTATTAGCATTATTATTGCCAAGCTACAGCCAGTACTACCAAGAGAATTGCCTATCAAGTAAGGACAACTCAGTGTTTAGATGAACGGAGATATCCAGACCATTCTTTACTTGCTTACTTATGGAACCATTACCTGGTTCTATAAAAGTTCTGTAATAGTTTATTAAAAACATACATCAAATAAGTAGCTATGAACATAGAGAAAACGGTGACCAAGAACAGAAGAGCACAGAAAGCTTAAGGATCAATATAATTGCCACGACTGAGCTTCAGATTTGACATTGAGAGGCCTGGCAACCAAGTTCAGATTCACAACAAAATTACTTAGAAAAGGAGACCACCACTCCTTCAAGAATCAAAGCTTCTTCTAAAGCTATTTTCCAAGATAACTTCTTGTATGGGATTTTATGTAGCAAGCAGCATTCCAACGTTTTCCTCAAATGCAGTAACAGATTTTATATGACTGCTTCTTGTAGTAGTAACTTTTTGATAAGAACAAATGGTGTGACATTAAAGTACAATTCGTTGACAACAGTTCTGTAGGGGCTAAAGTAATATGGCCCTAGTGTGTAGCTGTGAGGTGGTCAGGGTTGATCCATGGATAGAGAATTTAGAGTGTTTTGAAGAATGGATGAACTGCTTGTCCTTCAAATAATCTTCTGTAAATATTGCTTTTCTCAGCTGGGCTTTTGATAGGATTTGAATAGCAGACACTTTGAGATTGTATTCTCTGACGAGAGCCTGGTGTGTTTGTATTCTTCTTTGCTGGTCCAGGGCAGAGCCTTATGCCTTAGAAATTAGAAGTGCAGGTGGTAAAGTTGACATCTTATTGTGAAAATTGGAATCCCATCTGAATGAAAGGCCATTCTAACTCTCTCTAGGTGGAGCTTCCGGAGTATTTGCAAGCAAATCCAGACTTGTCTTCAGGAATCAGTTTGCGGGTTTATTCTGGCACTCAGACAAGTTCTTAGACAAGCCCTGTTGTTCTGGGCCTTAGTTCAGTGGGTCTGCGCCACAGTGCAGCCCCCACTCTGATTCAGGGTCAATCCCAGGAGGACAAGTTATAGCATACAGCCAGGGAGTACCACCTCCCCTGCACCGTTAGCGTCCTTCGAGCAATACCTGAAGGTCAGGAAGGGGTTACACTGGAAACATTACCTGTGTGGTTCCAGAAGGGAGGTGGTCAGTCATTGTCCTAGCAGTTGCCCGGGATGTTTCCAGCCTAGTTTCCTAGCTACACCCCCACCCCCACCCCACCCACCAGCCCCAATGCCAGCAGTAAAACCTTTGTAATTCCTTCACAAGGTTCTAAGCAACATGATTTCTTGAAAGACCTGGCAGATCAACTAGCTCCAGAACCCTTAAGAAATTAAATGAATTAATCTGCTCAGTGAAGTCGTTTGAACGAGCCAATTACATTTGAAGGCAAATCTGCTATTGTAGTTTATAGTCACTACTGAGTCATTCATTCTGACCATAGATGCCAAGACCATTTATCTGTTGACACTAGTTTCTATCACAGTCTGTAAGGAAGAGCTTGTGGTAGGTATAGAGAGAAAACTAAAGCGGAAAGGAACTGTAGCGATGATCCAGTGCCCTCTTCATATTTTCCACAGGCCTGAGGAAGCTGTGACTCTCCCACTAGAAAGTCCATTATCCTGGGTGAAGGCCATTTCCATCGTATGGTGGATAAGGTGTATGTGTGAGAGGGAGATCAGAATGAAAAGTGAGAGCGGCTGTTGGACTCCTGGGGATTGAGGAGACTCATCAGCATCAGGAAATGTCCAGCTTGTTCTCATTAGGGCCTGTGAGCCGATGTTAACTGGTGGAAGAGCTCTGGGCTGCATTAAGCTCCCTGGCAAAAAGAAATGACCTGAGCCTGGAGGCCACTTCTTCCTCACAAATGAGAACGGGTTGATCAGGTCACCCAGAAGAGCAAAAAGCATCAGGGAAGCACTTTATGGGTTAGTTGTGTGAAAGGCAGCTTGTTTCTTGGCTTTCCAGACAGCTTCAAGTTGTCTTGACTGTTACTCCAGTTCATTAAATGTTAATGGGTTATCAATATAGGAAGGGTAATCCCCTGAAGCCCCGTTAATATGTTTTATTCTTCCTTTCAAATAAATGATTAACATCAATAGGAATTGCTCAATATATGGTGTCTGCAAGACTCCTTGCTCCTTGAGGCTTTTCTCCGGTAGTTTATAGCTCAATGTGGACACCTTGATAAGATCTTAAATAGAGAGCACGGTGACCGCGTGTATCAGGTGGCGGGTGAAATCGAGGCCGGGAAGGAGCTAATGAGCGCACCGGCGTGAGGGCGGTGGCGTTTCATAAATCATACTGTTTTTTCCCCCTTTGGTTGGTCCTACTTATAAATCACACTATTTTAGAGATCGAAAGGGCCCTGAGATTATTTTTTCAGCTTCCCATTCTTCAGGGAATTTCTTCCACGGCTCCCTGACCGGTGGTCACACAGTGTCTGTCTTTACCTCCAGGAAGGGGCCTGCCTCCCTGCTGAGGCACCTCGTCCTGCTCCTCTGCCATTCTGCTGGTGGAAGAGGGCCCCCTCTCCCGCGGTTCTCGCAGTTTCTATTCCTTTTCAGGACACTTATCAGAGTTGTAATCTCACATCTATTTGGTCGTTTCTCGTCAAGGACTGTAAGTTCCAGGTGAGCAGGAAGAAGCCATGTGGGGGGGGGGTTTGCTCATCATTTAGCATATTTCCTGACCACTGAAGGTAATTGATGTTTATTTGTTGAATGAATAAATGAATACACTTGAATTCAGAAATTTCAAAAGAGAACTAGGAAGGAATTATTTAACATTAAAATGGAAATAGAGTATTTGTCTCAAATACAGCTGATCTGCTCAATCAGACTTTAAAGTGAATATGGAAGGAGTAGGGAGAATCATCCAAGAGAAAGGCTTTAAAAGAAAGCACTGAAAATTCGTTAAGATGGAAGAGGGGTCGGGGGATTATAGGTTTGAAACAAATTAAAATCACAGTGTAGTTGAAACTTAGTGATACCCAATATTTAAAAAACAAATTAGTCCTAAGCAACATTCAGAACATAGGAAAATCAAAATAATCTTGATTTTTTTTTTAACACAGCATAGTAAATATGACCTCAAAAATACTGCGATTCATTGAGTCTAAAACAGATCAGAAAAGGGATTGACGGCCTTTCCTGCGAAGAAGCAGGAGAGACCCACTTCGTGGAGATTAATGCTTGTGTGGAGCCCACAGCACAGAGGGCGGTGGCCTGGAGGACAGCCTTCGAGTGAGGGAATGAGGACTGGCGGCATCTGGCCAACCACAAAAGGAGCTCAGACGTGAGGTTCAAGAGCGTCTGGACAGGTGGCCCCTGCGGCTGCCCGCAGTGCACCTCCTGCTGGCGGAAGCCACGCTGCCCTGGGCCTCCGCGCACCAGGGAGCTGAGTCTGGTGATTGCCCCTCACTTCTCGCCGTAAGATAGCTGCTCTTCTCCATCCCATCTCAGAGGAAAAAAAACCACAAGCCACACAGTGCTCGCTTTCGCGCATTTCCCACATCTAACGAGACACCCAGTTTTGTCGCTTCCCTCCTTGGAATGCCTCTATGACTGCCCACCGGCCTCCTCCCACTCCCTGGCCTGTGATCTGTTTCCTTCTAGATCTCATAGCACTTAACCTCCACCTGCTGGATTTGTGAATTTGAAATTCCTGCCTTCCCTCTCACTCCTCACACACCACCAACCCGTGAGCGGTCTTGGTCACCCTTGTACCAGTCAGCGCTGGAGCCTAGGGCTGTGTTTTACATACAAGCAGCACTTGGTAAATGTTTATTGACTTGAATGGGATGTTTCTTCCCAAGACATAGATTCCAAAGGCTTCTTGCCTTTACGAGTTATCCTGCTGTTTCAAATATTTTCAGAATCTGATGAGCTCACTGCTGGAACTGACACCAAGCCAGCTGAGCTACTGTTTCTAGGGTTATTCTTTGCTCCCATGGTTACATGTCCACTTTTCTAGTCTCCTCTTCTCCAGAAACCCATTAAGATTACAATATCTCTAGTGGCCTCTGCAGCTGTCTGCACACTCTAGAATGCTGTGCACCTAGGCCGAGAGACGTCATCAGCGCACTGAAACGAGTTGCAGTGCTGACGAGAGGTGGTCTCATGTTTGAGGCTGCTCAGTGGTGGAAATCAACACTCTAGCCCTCCAGCCAATGTGTGAGCTGTCCCTACCCAGCACGAGAACTCCTCACTGCTCTCTCTGTCTCTCTTTTTTTCTGTAGGGCTCCCCACCCATCTCCCCAATATTACAAGAGCATAGTCATTTGGCTTAATAACTGCTTATACTATTTACTCAACAATGTTAGGTATCGATCCACATGATTTTGATTTCATAGAATTCCAAAACCTTCCCCCTTTGCATTCTTTCTCTACCTGTCCCCACAAAGAAGAGAGACTGTCTCTTCACCTCATGGTCATAGTACAAATTAAATGAAATCAAGTTCTCACTTTGCTATACCTTATACCACTTTTTCCTTTGTTAAAAGAGGATATAAAAAAGAAAAAAGAAACCACTACATGAATAGCACTAACTATAAACTGTGGAAATGGGCTTCTGGGTTTCAGACTCTACAGGGATGTTGTTATGGCAACCTAAAGTTGTCTTCTGTGGCGGGGAAGTGTCAGTATTAATGAGATAAGACCGAACTTGTGACTCCAACGGTAGCTGTTTTCTCCAAGATTTTTCTTCCTTCTGAGACAAGGAGCAAAGCTTTATTTTATCAGTGACATCAGATTTAGACTTGGGAGACAAATTGGGTAGGTAGTGGGGCCTGGAGTTAGATTTCCAGGCTGAGTTTTATATTTCCCTATTTAGAGGAATTAGAACCACTCTTAACACATTTGCTTCAGTTAGCCTTGTTCTAAGTACATTGTTTTAAACTGAGAGGATGGATAATATAGATAGACCATTAATTAATTCCCTAAAGAGAGCCTGACGTTCATTGAAATTTAAGGAATTTTTTGACTAGAATGTTAAATAGATTTTTCTGTAGGGAAAGGTGAGAAGATACAGTTGCATTGTAACTGTCCAGGGGGATAGGTTCCCAAAGCAGAGATTGGCTAAGGGTCAGGATTCCCAATGAAGAAGGAAGCCTGATATCTAGAGGGAGGCAGAAAGGAAAATCAAAGGAAATTAGAAGCCCTGGTTTTAGCAGAGAGGATAGTGTTGCAGGGGATCCCGACCAGGCACTGCCACAAGCAAGGCTTGTCTCCTCTCGAGAGTTCAAACTGGGGAGGATGGGGTCAGAGCTTGAGCCTACCTTCGTAATGAAGTAAAGAAAGGCAAGTAGAGAGATGCCAGTCACTTCTGTCACCTAAAGCCCGAAGAGGAACAAAGATTAAGAAATTAAGTGCTCTTCTAGAACATGTTATCTAGAAAAGGAATGTTTGAGCCCCAGGGCACAAAGAGAGAAAAATAGAAAAGCAAGGGTGGACAAAGCAAAGAAAGGAGGCACTAGCAACCAGGAGAATTTCTCCCCAGACATTCTTTATTTGTGGATCGTAATCTCATTCATAAATTACAGCCAGGTATAAATACTCTTGTGGAGGAGCATTTCAAGTGCTTGCTGTGTTCAGTGCTTGCTGACTCATGCTGCAAAGGAACCCAATGCCTCTCAAAACCTAACACACAAACACACAAAGAACCTCCTTTCCGTGGGCAGACCACTGAATGGGAAAGCCTAGAAAATACCGCACTGCAGAGTGAAATGCCTTGCGGTGCTCTGCAAATGCTGTCTTCACCTAGCTGGACAAATGGAATTAAGAACCAAAATTAGCAATAGCAGTATAGACGCAATTTAAAAAAAAAAAAAAAAACTTAAAAATTTTTTACAAATATTTCACAGTTTACAAAGCCCCTTCATAAATAGTTTCTCATTCGATTTGCACAGCAACCCTGTGAGCTAGGCAGAACAGATGGAGTTACTCCCGTTTTACAAAAATGAAGAAAGTGTGGAGGCTGGAGAGCCGCAGACCTGGCAGAGCCGTAGAGTTTCCAAGGGCTGAATCCAGAACTTAAGCCCAGCCCGAAGCCTCTGTATTCAGATCCTCTACTCTTTCTATGGCAAGGCGCCTCAAGAAACCAGACAAATCCTACCTATAAACGAAATGTCAAATCACACGGAATTCACATAAAATTACTTGAAAGAGCTCCTGCCTTTCATCCCCGGCTGTCCTTCTTGTTGCTGGCATAGCCACCAAATGTCACAGCCTCAGTGCCCAAAGCTTTGCCAGGGAGAACATGCCGCCAGCCTGCCAAATGGAGGGTCGACTTGTGGTCACGTTTCGAGGGGGACAGTGGTGCCCTCCTTCGAGGGGAAGTGCCAGCGCCTAGACTGCTCAGGGGCAGTGGTTAAACGGGGCTTTGTATCCGTTCGAGAATGGTGTCCAGGACCTCGCTTATTTTTGCTTTCCAAATAAAAAATATCCGAAAGGATAGTTGAGGTCAGTCTAGAAAATTAGAATTTGCTTGGGGGAAAAATATGTTCTGGAAAAGATAAACAGTAGCTTGCAGTTTCACTGTTGGAACATTTGTTACAAGGCCCTGGTATTGATCTTTCATCACCCAGTTTCCACTGGGAGCCGTGACATATCAGCGCACCGGGAAGCACGAATGCCGGTGTGGGAATCAAGGAGGACCCTAGAAAATATCTGTAGCCAGGCGGCATCCATTTAGGGAGGGCAGGTGGAGAAGGGACGGTGCTGGCTGCAAAATTCCAAGGGGAGTTGTGCATTGTGCTGTGTGCAAATGCAAATGCATATCCATGCCGGGGAGTGTTATGGGTTTATGAGGAGAGTGATTAAAATTGTATCAAAGAGGCTTGTGAAGCTTATGGTTCAAGTTAACTGTATGAAGTAAACAGCCTTTAACGGCCTCCTGGGAGTGTGACAGATAGTCTGTGGGTGTTACGGCAACATGGTACTGGTGAATGTTCTGGCCATCCCAAACTAATCACCATCTGTGAGCACGGGTCTCTGGGGAGCGTCTGGTGGTTGGACAATCATGGTAGTTAGCATTTTTAATCAGCTTCTGTGCAGCACAGATAGAAACCTTATGCTCAAGCCTTTATTTTTCCTATCCGTGTAGAATTACTTATGATGATAGAGCAGACAAGGATTTGGGATGTGCTTCAGCAACATGCGCTTTGTGGTCTTTCTCCTCCCTTTCACCTGGCCCCCAGCCTGACCATGAAAATTAGCTAGATCACTTGCTTCTGGTCACTGCTCTTACAGCTTGTCTTTGCCGCTGCTGGCAGGAGGGACCTTGGGGCAGGGAAGGTTGCTTTTGTTATTCAGTGAGACATGCTGCTGTGTCAAGTCATGCCTTGGGTTTGAGATTCTTCTCTCCCTTCCTTTCCCTTCTGACAGCCCTTTTCATCTCCACCAGCCCTTCCCCTCCCCTAACACACACTTACTCATCAAACACTGACTTCTCTTTTTCCTGTGTTTTTATTTTGGGGAGACACTCACTTGCTTACAGTTGGATGCCCTATAGGGACCAAGGCATGAGAGAAGGTCAATGGTAACAATTTTAGAATGCCTGCAGACAGCTGGATCCTGTGATTGAGGATTAAAGGGGAGAATATCAGTTAGCTCTTGTTATATAACAAACCACCCCAAAACTTAGTGACTTAAAATAACAACTATTTTATATAGCTCACAATTCTGTGGGTCAAGAGGGTGATCGTGTTTGTCTGGGCCAACTCAGCTGATCTCTGTGGGACTCTCAGTCATCTGTGGTCAACTTAGACTGGCTGGTCGAGGAGGACTTTGCCTCTGTCTGGTGACTGACAGGCTGGTTTTCCTGGGGGGTGTGATCCCAGCTGGGACAGCTCATCTCTGCTTCATGTGATCTGTTATCTTTCAGTGGGCTACCCCAGGCTTCAGTACATGTTATTTCAGGGTTCCAAGGAACAGCAGAGACCAAGCCACCATTTGCAAGTACTTGTCAAGCCTCAGTTTCCAAGAGGGTCTGTATTATAAGATGTAATTCCTCAACCAAGGCCTATCCGGAGCTTAGCTGCTAGTTGAGAGCAAGGTGGTTACTTGGTATCAGACACCAGAGGAAGAATATGAAATGAAAAAGTGAGAAGGCACCAGAGAAAAGCTTGTCCCATACTCACATATCCAGCTTACCTGCTAGAACTCTCTACTCCGCTGTTCCAAGAGCATATCATGCCCACAGACTGACCCCATTAACTTCCCCCCACCTTCATCCTACTCCCCAACATGGTTTTTTTTTTTTTTCATTCTTGCAGAAGTCCTCAAGCAAATACTGCGCCTATTCTTGACCAGTGAAGATGGAAATGAGGGGTGGTGGAGATAGAGGCTTATAGAACAAAACAAAGTAGAAAGGAATGACACAGAAGAAAGAGTAGAAAAATTATTTTATAATCCAATGAAGAGTTGAGAGTTCAATTTGGTAATTGATTCAATCTGAATTTAAAACAGTGGATACTCTCCTCCTTTCTGGTTTCTTTTCTTTTTGTCCCCCTTTCTCCCCCCCAATGGATCTTAGAGCTGTGGATAGGTATTCCCATTCCTGTAGCTGTGGATAGGAATTCCTCAGGTTATGCCTCAGTGCCTTTTGTTTGGGAAAAGAAAGGGAAGGGAGAGTAGGGGAGAGAAGGGGAGTAGAGGGGAGGGAAGGGAAGGGAGGACTAGTCCAAGTGCTAGAGCAGCCAGAAAGTAATCAGCTCTCTTTTCTGCTAGGAGTCTACCTTCAATCTAAAGTGCCTCATGGCTGTAGCTGCTGAAGAGAGAACCCTGGTTCTGTGCCTCTCAGTCTCTCCTTTGCTTTTCTCACAAAAGGGGTGTTCCCAACTGCCCTTAGAACGTTTTCTCCCCTGGTAGAACAGTTCTTTTTCTATTCAGCTATTTCTCGCATACTGTAGAAGCTCTGTGCTGGGACTAAGCTCTAATTTAATGAGTGAGGCCCTCTTGCCTCAGTGGTGATGCTAATAGTACAGTAGAAGTGATCAAATGTAGAATCTCTACAAATCCAATCTCAAGTCAGAAGGAAAGTCAAATGCTTCCATTGCCCTTCTTCTTAGATTGGAGGCAGATTCTCACACAGACCAGCAGGGAGCTGGGTGGTAGTAGCTGTTGTGTCCTGCCAGACCAGGACTAGCCTTTCATAGCAGCCAGTGTGGGTGGGGTGGGCACGCTTGGCACCATGCAGCAGTGAGCTTCCTCAGATGGTGAAGTGGAGTGACTGGAACCCTTGTTCTGTTCCTCTCTGCCCACACACTGATGGCCTTCAGTCTGGAGAATAGTGACTGGCAATGAATACAGTGGGACTTTCTCCATGATGCCAGGGACCAGGAACCTCGTGGGGTGACTGTTCGGTAGCATTCAAAGAGAAGGCCCGCTCCATGTTGGGTGGGAAGGTGCTAATGCTTTAGGTGTGTTTTGTTGGTAGAAGGCCCAAGAAGGCGGTTGGTAGATGGGACAATAAAGAGCTACACTGTAGGCACAGCAATTTTTGGTTTCAAGAGAGGATATATAAAGCAAATGGTGTCAGTATAGAGTTCACCAAGGTTGAAACTGTCCAAGGCAGTAGCTCCTACCCCTGCTCGACATTCAAGAAGTCATAACTCTTTAAAAGTAGTTAAGAGACAAATGACACTAAAAAGAGACGTAAAATGAAATTCAGTGGTGTAGCTCCATCTTTGTCCTATTTTAGATTTGTTTTCTTTTAATTTATTTTTTAATCACTGTTAACATACAATATTATATTACTTTCAGGGGTACCCCATAGTGATCGGACATTTCTATACCTCATGAAATGATCACCCTGATAAGTCTAGTACCCATCTGATACCTTTCCTAGTTACTGCAGTATTATTGACTATATTCTTTATCCTGTACTTTGTATTCCCCAAAATTCCCTCCCATTTGGCAACCACCAGTTTGTTCTCTGTGTCTATGTTTATTTCTGTTTTGTCTATTCACTCATTTTGTTTTTTAGATTTCATATATGAGCAAAATCATTTGGTGTTTATCTTTTTTCTGTCTGATTTCTTTCACTTAGCATAATACCCTCTAAGTTTATCATGTTGTTGCAGACGGTAAAATTTCATTCTTTTTTATGGCTAAGTAATATTCCATTGTATATATGTACCACAACTTCTTCATTCATTCGTTTATGTGTGCACAGTTGCTTCCATATCTTGGCCATTGTAAATAATGCTGCAGTGAACATAGGAGTGCACATATTTTTTCAAATTAGTGTTTTGGATTTCTTTAGATACATACCCAGAAGTGAAATCACTGGGTCATACAGTAGGGTTTGTTTGTTTGTTTGTTTGTTTGCTTTTTTGTTTTTGTTTTTGTTTTAATTTTCAATGTGCCTCCATACCATTTACATACTGGCTTCACCAAATTACAGTTCTGCCAACATTGCATGAGGGTTCTCTCTTCTCCACCTCCTCACCAACACTTGTTTTTTGATTTATCGATGATAGCCATTCTGACCTGAGTGAGGTGATATATTGGGGTTTTAATTTGCATTTCTCTGATAATGAGTGATGTTGAGTGTCTTTTCATATGTCTGTTGGCCCCCATATGTCCTCTTTGGTTTATTCAGGTCTCCTGCCCATTTTTTTAATTGATTGTTGGTTGTTTTGGGGGAGGGGGGAGGAGCGTGTTAAGCTATACGAGTTCCTTGTATAGTTTGGATATTAACATATAATCACATGTATCTTTGGCAAATATCTTCTCCCATTCAGTAAGTTGCCCTTTCATTTTGTTGATTTCCTTCACTGTACAAAGATATTTTAGTTTGATATAGTACTGTTTGTTTATTTTTTCTGTTGTTTCTCTTGCCTGAGGTGGCATATCCAAAAGAAATATTGCTGAGAGCAGTGTCAAAGAATTTACTGCCTATGTTTTCTTCTGAGAGTTTTATGCTTTCGGATCTTACATCTAAGCCTTTAATCCACTTTGAGTTTATTCTTGTATATGGTGTAAGAAGGTGGTCCAGTTTCATTTTTTTGCATGTATTTGTCCAGTTTCCCCACACCACTTATTGAAGAGAGTATCTTTATCCCATTTTACATTCTTGCTTCCTTTGTCATAGATTGATTGACCATATAGATGTGCATTTATTTCTGGGTTCTGTATTCTGTCCCATTAATCTATGTGTCTGTTTTTATGTCAGTGCTAATCTGTTCTGATTGCTATAGCCTGATAGTATAGCTTGATCTTTGGTAGTGTGATACCTCCAATTTTATTTTTTTCCTCCAGATTGCTTTGGTTGTTTGGGGTCTTTTGTGGTTTCAAATTAATGTTAATACTGTTCGTTACAGTTATGTGAAAAATGCCATTGGTATTTTGATAGAGATTGCATTGAACCTATAGATTGTTTTGGATAATATGGCCATTTTAATGATGTTGATTCTTCCTACCCATGAGCATGGATTATGCTTCTATTTATTTGTATCTTCTTCAATTTCTTTTTTCAATGACTAATAATTATCTGAGTACAGGTCTATTACTTCCATGGCTAAATTTATTTCTACGAATTTTATTCTTTTTGATGCAGTTTTAAGTGGGATTGTTTTCCTAGTTTCTCTGTCTGATAGTTCGTTATTGGTATATAAAAACATAACCAGTTTCTGAATATTAATTTTGTATTCTTCTACTTTGCTGAACTCATTTATCAGTTCTAATAGTTTTCTGATGGATTCTTTAGGTTTCTGCACATATAGTATGCCATCTGCAAATAAAGACAGTTTTACTTCTTCCTTTCCAATTTTGAGGCCTTTTATTTCTTTCTCTTTTCTGATTGCTGTGGCTAAGACTTCCAAAATTGTGTGGAATAAAGTGGTTAAAATGGACACCATTGTCTTGTTCCTGATATTAAAGAAAAAGCTTTTAGCCTTTCACCCTTGAGTATGATGTTAGCTGTGGGTTTGTCAATATGGCCTTTATTGTGTGTGGTATGCTCCTCCATACCCACTTTGCTGAAAGTTTTTACATTCATGAAATTAGATTTTATCAAATTCTTTTTCTGCATCTATTGATGTGACCATGTGATTTTTAACCTCCACTTTGTTTATATGGTGTATCACATTAATTGATTTTCAGATACTGAACCATCCTTGCATCACAATAGCAAATCCCAGTTGATCATGTTGTATGATCTTTTTAATGTATAGCTGAGTTTGCTTTGCTGATATTTTGTTGAGTATTTTTGCATTTATGTTCATTATGGTTATTGGCCTGTAATTTTATATGTGTGCAGTATCCTTGTCTGGTTTCAGTATTGGTAATGCTGGCCTCGTAAAATAAGTTTAAGAGCATTCCTTTGTCTTCAATTTTTAGAATAGTTTGAGAAGGATAGGTATTAATTCTTTGAAGGTTTGGTGAAAGTTACCTGTGAAGCTATCCGCTCTAAGGCTTTTGTTTGTTGGGAGTTTTTTAATTACTTCTTCAATTTCATTAGTAGCTACTGGTCAGTTAAGATTTTCTGTTTCTTCTTGATTCAGCCTTGGAAGATTGTGTGTCTAAGAACTTATCCATTTCTTCCAGGTTTTATAACTTGTTGGCATATAATTGTTTATAGTATTTCCTTGTAATCCTTTTTATTTCTGTAGTATTAGTGGTCACTTCTCTTTTATTTCTGATTTTATTTATTTGGGACCTCTCTTTTCTGATGAATTTGGCTAAAGATTTTCAATTTTGCTTATTTTTTCAAAGAACCAGCTCTTGATTCCATTGATATTCTCTATTTTTTTAAGACTCGATTTCATTTATTTCCTTTCTGATCTTTATTGTTTATCTCCTTCCTTCTACTCATTTTGGGCTTGATCGTTCCTTTTTTTTTTTTTCATTTTCATAGGATTGTCTTAATTGTTTATTTTAAATTGAGATATAATTGACTTTAAATTAGTTTCATGTATACAACATAATTATTTGATATATATATGTAAAATGTCAAATGATCACCACAATAAGTCTAGTTAACATCCATCACCACAGTTACAATGTTTTTCTTGTGATGAGAACTTTTAAGTTCCATTCTCTTAGTAACTTTCAAATATGTATATAATAACATATATATGTACATATTTATAGCTAATAATATGTTATTATATACATATTTATAGCTAATAATATGTTATTAGCTATAGTCACCATGCTGTACATTACATCCCCAGGAATTACTTATTTTGTAACTAGAAGTTTGTACCTTTGACCACCTTCACTCATTTTACCCACCTCCAACCGCTCACCTCTGGCAATGACCAATCTATTTTCTGTATGTTCTTTTTCTACCTCCTTTAGGTATAAGGTTAGATAGTTGATCTGAAATTTTTCTTCTTTCTGGAGGTAGGCCTTACTGCTATGAATTTTACACTTAGAACTGCTTTGGCTGTGTCCCATAGATTTGGGGGTATTTTTTGTACTTTCCTTTTTCATTTGTCTCAAAATATCTTGATTTCTTCCTTGATCTCATTGTTAGCCATTTATTGTTTAGTAGCATGCTATTTAGTGTCCATGTTTGTGCGTTTTCATAGTTTTCTTATGGCAGTTGATTCCTAGTTTCATACTATTGTGATCAGAAAAGATGCTTGATATGATTTCAGTCTTTTTAAATTTATTGAGACTTGTTTTGTGACCTAACATGTGCTCTATCCTGGAAAACGCCCCATGTGCACTTGAAAAGAACATATATTCTGCCGCCTTGGGGTGAAATGCTGTGAAAGTATCAATTAATTTCATCTGTGTCACTTAAGGGTACTGTTTTTGTGTTGACTTTCTGCCTGGATGATCCATCCACTGATGTTAATGCAGTATTAAAGTCCCTTACTATTATAGTCTCTCTGTCAATCTCTCCCTTCATGTCCATCAGTATTTGCTTTATAGAGTTAGGTGCTCCTACATTGGTTGTGTAAATGTTTACAGCAGTTGTATTCTCTTGTTGGATCAATCCCCTTATCATTATGAAATATCCTTCTTTGTCTCTTGTTATAGCCTGTTTTTAAAAGTCTATTTTGTCTGATTTAAGTATTGCTACCCAGCTTTTTTTTTTTTTTTCCTATTCCGTCCCTTTACCTTCAGTCTGTGAATGTCTTTCACTCTGAAGTGGGTCTCTGTAGACAGCATATGTATGAGTCAGTTTTTGTTTTTGTTTTTTAAATCCATTCAGACACTCTGTCTTTTGATTGGAGCATTTAGTCCATTTACATTTAAAGTAATTATATTAACTGTTTTTGATTGTTTTTGTAATTCTTCTCTTCCCTTTCTTATTCTCTTGCACTTTTTTCTTGTATATTTATGACCTCCTATAGTGTTACGTTTGGATTCTTTTCTCTTTATTATTTTAATATCTTTTATCAATTTTTTGTTTGGGATTACAATGTACTTCATATATATCGAGCTTATAGCAGTCTATTTTAAGTTGAACATATTCTAAAATCACTACAGTTTTTACTCACCTCCCCGTATTTGTCATTATTTTCCCATCTTGTGTTTGTGTGTACATGTGTGTTTTTCTGTATATCCCTTAATTTATTGTTGTAAGGCACATGATCTTTCTATTTTGTCTTATGGCCTTTGTACTAGCTTTATATTTGGTCGATCCTCTCCTTTTACGAAGTGTCTGCCTTTGTCAGTGAGATTTTTTCTATTCTATATTTTCTTATTCATATTTTGTATCTTTTTTCTTAAATTAGTCCTTTTAACATTTCTTGTAATACTGGTTTAGTGGTATGAACTCCTTTGGCTTTTTCTCATCTGAGACAGTCTTCATCTCTTTTTCAATTCTAAATGATAGCCTTACTGGGTAGAATTATCTTGGTTGTAGGTCCTTCCTTTCATCACTTTGAATATTTCCCGCCAATCCCTTCTGACCTGAAAAGTTTCTATTGAGAAATCAGTTGACAGTTTTATGGGAGCTCCCTTGTAGGTAACTAACTGCTTTTCTCTTGCTCTCTTTGTCTTTAACCTTTGGTGTTTTAATGATGATATATCTTGGTGTGGGCCTATTTGGGTTCATCTTGTTTAGGACTGTGTGCTTCCTGGGTTTATATGTCTATTTCTTCACCCAGTTAGGGAAGTTTTCCATCGTTATTTCTTCAACTATATTTTCAATTCTCTGCTCTCTCTCTTCTCCTTCTGATACTCCTATGATGCAAATGTTGATATGCTTGATGTTGTCCCGGAGGCCCCTTACACTACCCTAGTTTTTTTGCATTTTTTTTCTTTTTGCTGTTCTGATTGGGTGCTTTTGCTACCTTGTCTTCCAGATCACTGATTCAGTCTTCTGTTTTTCTAATCTTCTGTTGATTCCCTCTAATATAGTCTTCATTTCAGTTATTGTATTCTTAATTTTTGACTGGTTCTTTTTTATGTCTTCATCTCTTTTTATATTTTTTATATCTTTCTGAAGTTTCACTGAGCTTATCAGTTCTTCCCCTAAGTTCATTGAGCGTCTTTGTAACTCGTGTTTTGAATTCTGTATCTGTAACTAGTAGATTGCTTATCTCTATTTCATTTAGTTCTTTTTCTGGAGTTTTGTCCTGTTCTTTTCTTTGGGACAAGTTTCTTTTCTCCCCATTTTGACTTTCTTCCTGTGTTTTTATCTATTTATTAGGTAGATATGCTATTATTAGGTAGGTCTACCACTCTTGACAGAGTGGCCTTATATAGAAAGTGTCCTGTGGAGCCTAGTGGCACAGTCTTCCTGGTCACTTGAACCAGATGTTCTAATGGTGTCCCTTACATGGGTTATGTGCGCTGTCCTGTTATAGTTATACCACGATTGCTTTTGGTATATCAGTAGGTGGAGTCAACCCTCAGGCTAAGTGGCTGTGATGGCTAGTCATGACGACAGGAGATGAGTTGTGCAAGGACTGACATCATGGAGTGAGAGTCGCTTTGGCAGGGCTCTGGTGCCATCTGAGTCACCCTTTGGGTGTGTCATTTATGAAGCTGGTTGGGTGGATCACTCTTGTGGTCTGAAGGTGACCACAAGGTTTATTGGTTCTGAAGACTCTTGCGAGGTGCTTTGATGCATGCTAAGGTCAACCATCACTTGTAGACTTGAGCCCTCTTGGTAGGAGCTAGAAAGTGACCTGCTGCTTATTTTGGGCTTGGAGGTTCTTGGGAGAGGCTATGCTGTGAAGGGAGGCTGGCTGACACTTGTGCCAGGCTTGTGGCTGCTTTGTTGAAGCTACGTTCCAGGCCCAGACTAGCCACTGCTTATGCCAGGCTTGGGTCCACCTGATGGAAGTTAAATGTAAGTCAAGACTGGTTACTGCTTATTTGGAGTTTGTAGAATTTTGAGAGGTTTTGGAAAAGTCCACAGCACAAGCTGAGGCAGGCTGCATGCTTGCGTGGAAAAATCACTGGATAAGGCTCGGGCCAGGCAGGCAAGTTAGGTGGGGCAGAATCTCAGGCAATCACCAGGGTGGGGTGAATGTTGTTAGCCAGGTTAATGGAGAGTCACAGTTTGATGCTGGCCTGCATTGGGCCAGCTTGGGGGGGGGGGAGCTCCACAAGGAACAGTGGTGTCCGCTAGTACTTCTGTCCCTGGAGAGAGTTGCTCATATCACTGCTCTTCCAGTCTTCACCTTGAAGTTAGTCCCCATATGTTCTTGGCACTTTTTGAGCTGCTGTCCTCTGCTGGAGCTGAGAGTGAGTTTTTAAGCAAGTGAGTCTGTGTGTGGGCCCCTTTAGAGGTTTGCCTCAGTCTCAAGTAGTCCCTGCCCTTCTCGGACATAATCTCTACTCGTCTTCACAGCCAGATGTTGCAGGAACTCCTCTCCCTGGCGCTGGGTGCACCAAAATAGGGACTCCAGTGTGAGGCAGGGGCCCCTCACTCTTCATGGGGATCTCTGTAGCTGGCTATCCCTCCTGGTTCTTAATCACCATGGGCGTGGGACCTCCCAGTTCCACTTTCTGCCCTTCCTACCAGTTTCTTCATGGCTTCTTTCTTTATATCCTTAGTTATAGGAATTCTGTTAAGCTAGTGTTCAGGTATTTCTCAATGATGGTTGTTGTATGATTTAGTTGTAGTTCTGATGTGGTCATGAGATAAGGTGAGCACAGCATTTACCTACTTCACCATGTCAACTAAAAGTCTATTTTAGACCTTATTAACACATGGTAGGAGAGAGAAGAATTTCATGGCCTCCCTCCTTGACTCTACCACAAATATGCAGAGTGGGCATGCCCCTCTGTAAAGGACTCCTCTAAGAAACTAAACTCAATAATCTGATGATCCCACTGCTGCTTCTGTGTTAGAAGCCAAGGCCCTTTTTAACAGAAGAATCAGAAGCCACAACAGGAGGGAAAGTGTTTTTAACTGTAGAGTATTAGATGAATGTCCAACTCTCTAACCAACTAACCCTCTAGTTCCCAGGCCTCCTCCACACTGTGTCCCATGCCCCACTTTGAAACCTTAAGGTTGAGGAAACATAGGCTTTGCCCACATTTAGCATTTCACCTCCTCTTGCAGTTATTTATGGGTTTGTTGCCTATGCCCAGCCGCCCTGGAGAACAAGGACAAATAGTCCTCACTATATGCCCACCCACTGTGCCCACCACTACTCAGCATGAGACTGGCATACAGTAGGTCTTCCATAGATCTGTGAAAAGAAAACTAAAAGCATTTGATCTGTAACCAAGATCTGTGTGGATATATTCATCCAGTCCCAAGTACTATAGCATTGTATTTATGTTGTTGTTGAATAAAAAGTTTAGTGATTCAGAATGAATTGTTTTGTTAGAAGTAGTATTTGGTGTGGGAAGGGCAATCCAGCTCTCTCTTCTCAAGAGAAATCATATGGTACTCAACTGAGAGCCATTTCATAATACCCTAAAGGTTACATGAAAGGATAAGTGCAGGCAGGTGGGGAATTAAAGAAGGAGAAACAAAATTGAAGAAAAGAATATAAATATTTCAGTACATTGAGAAACCTAAGACTGTTGAACCGAACGTCTGTCCTAGGGAAGACCAAGGATACCGAAGGGCCTGCAAAAACATGGAGCAGCCCTGACATGTGGCCTTTGTTCTTCCAAAGGGATAAATAAAATATCCACTGCTTAAAGTAGTATTGATACATGTCTTTATATAAAGGGGACATTTCTTATCATTTATTTAAAGATCGTTAGCTGACAAACGTTTTACCTATTTGTAAAGTAGCTGGCCCTTACTTTGTTAACACGTATGATATTTAAAGTTTGTTCCTCTCACTCTCGAAGGAAAACACAGCCTTCTTACACCAACCTTTCCTTTACAGGACATTCTGTCCTTTTACAGAATGTTCATTCATTCATTCAACAAACATGGATTTATCACCTACATTGTGCCAGGTACAGTGCTAGGTGAACAAGAGGGTGTTTATAAAACAGTCCTTGACCCCTTGGAATTTACTGCTTAGTGAATTCCACTGGCATATTTGGTAATATAGCCACCTCTGGAGTAGCAGATTTAGAGGCTGAAAGGGAGACTAGCCTGAGGAGTGAGAGGACCACAGTGAATGAGAAAAGCCACTCTGGGCCAGCCTCTCTCTCTCAGGCTTACATTCTCAGGGCACTGCCTCTGGGATGTCATCAAAGGAATTTGTGCATCGCATAAAGGTGACCATTCCCTGGGGTTCTATGGTTCCAGGCTCCTGAGGATGGGAGAGTTGACTGCTGTTGCTTGTGAGGTGTAGCCACAACATGGTACAAGGTACGACACCAAGAATTTGTTTCCTTCTTCCATGACTCACTTCCCATCATCTTCCAATTTCTCTTTGGTTTTGGCTACTATGTTGCTGTTTGCCAGCAGAGGAGAGTTTGGGGCTTTCTGTCACCTTGAAAGACTTCCTTTTCTCTAGCCAGTTTGGTCTTTTAGATTTTGTTGTGAAGGCAACAGCCAGGCTGTGAACAGCCCAAGCCCAGCCAGCCTTTTTTCAAAAGCCCTGTAGAACTAGGTCATCAGGTTGTCGATGGTTCTTACAAGATTAGGCTGGGCTGCAACTTTTAATGTACACTGCCTATGGAATACCAAACTTGTTTCCAAACTAAATAGTTTCCAATGAGTACTTAATGGGGTTTTTTTTTATTTGAAATAGATTGAAAACAAGCATTTCCGACTCCCATTTCAAACAAATTTTGGTCCAATTATTTTCCTTTTTTTAACATAAAGTTAAATGGACTATTCCGCCCATCCCTGACTGAGCTGTACCATGATTTCTCTTGATTATGCTTTTATGCTGTGAATCGTAAGGCTCCAGAGACATAATGGACGTCTGTGGGAGAGTGGCAGCAATTTTTTAAATTCTGCCAGTGCTTGTCAGCTTTCACTCTGGTGCCTGCTGTGCAGGAAGAAAGCACCCCACCAATAGAAAAAAATCTGCCAACAAAACCAGCACTGTCTGCCTGTCCTGTGGGGGGCTGGCACAGGGACGGGCCTCCTCTCTGCAAGTCTATGTAGGGCACGCACTCAGCCACCAGTGAAGCCCAGTTTCCAACCATCCAGCCCTATTCCTCCCCCCATTTTCCAGCCATTAGCTTTTTGTGGTGTTGAGGGTTTCTTTTTCTTTTCTTCCCAGTCTCATTTTCCTTAGTTTTACTTGGACCGTGGCCTCGGGAAAAAGGAACTCCTGGCACCCTGCCTTCCGCTTGGTCCTTTACCTCCAGCAGCCTACCGAAATGGAAAATAAAACGCCCCTTCTTGGGTGGTGGGGTTATTTGTTGTTTTGTTGTGTTGGTGGAGGTGGCGGTTGTCATCCTGGATTTGCAGAAGGTTCCGGAAAACTCAGGAGAAGAAAGCACTTCTTGCTACTAGCTTCTGCCTGTTGGTGAAGTTGGCTACGCAGCTTGTAGGTCCGAGGGCGTCTGTTGGGCAACACCTTTCCATGGGAACAGTTTCTTTGCTCTCATCCAGCAGTGCCAAGAATTAACGAGGCCCACCGAAGGATAAAAAGCCCTTCTTCCCAGCTGCCAACCGGGCAAGCTCAAAGCGCCTTCTGCGTTTTGGTAACAGCCCCTCGTGCAGAGATGTCTTTGGTGCAGGAGCAGCGCAGCTCTGGCTTTAGGGAGGTGGGAGATCACGAGTTGCGCTTGATGGTTCCCCCCTCAGGTTTCCATCGATTCACAGCATGAGTTTGGGGGGTGCTCAGTGTTCCTCTCCGCATTCACTGTGGGACGCACATCCTCCCGCAGGTACCCAGCAGGGAGACACCACTTGCTTATTCTAGTGAGGCAGACATATCTCAAATCAAAACCCCAGTCAACATCTCCCTGCAAAACCCTGACTGTGATACAACTGCCAGCCTCTCCCTTTGACCATGAGTAAAGTGAAGTGCAGGGGTGGCAGGTGGCTTCCTTAGCATGATAGAATGTCAGATTTGCTTAGCACTCAAGAGAGATTGCCTGATGCAGGCCTCTACCTTTGTAAATGTCTTCAGCATCACCAGGGAGAGGTAATCTGGTCTCTGCCTGAACCTCCTGTGCGGGAAGACTTTGTCCTGAGCAAGTACCCATGGGCACCTATGATTTGTATAAAATCTCCTCCTATAGGAAGTGAAGTCTGTTTGCTGCTTCCTTTAATTCATTCTGCCCCTCCTGAACCCACAAAGACTAAATCCAGTCTCCTTGCTATCTATTATCCCTTCAGACATTTGAAAGTAGTTACATATTTTTAAGTTCTTCTTCTCTAGGCCTATGTTCAGTTCTTTCAGACATTCCCTATATTTGGGGGGTTTCTAACACTGTGTCATACTAGTTACTATCTTCTAGGCATGCTCTGGTTTGTTAATTCTTAGGTCGAGGAACCCAGAGCAGGGTGAGGAGCTGCCACTGCTTTTGACAGAGACCCACACCTCCTTTTAGTGGTATTGGCTTTTCTGGCAGTTCTACCAAAAACATTTGTTTACTCCAAACATAATTTGACTCTTCACATATATAACTGTTCAGCATATCTGCTCCACCTATACACATGTATTTGTTATTGCTGAGCTTATGTGCAAACTACATTTATTCCTAATTAAAGTCATCTTATCAGGATAAAATAGAATCCACCCTTTCCTTTAGTCCGCTAAGATATTTTGGATCTGTGTGTTATGATTAATATACTGTCATTTTTGGCTTCATGTCATATGAAAATTCAGTTCAACCACTGTGTGCCAGACATTGTACTGGGATATAATGAGGAGCAAAACAGGCGGTTACTGCCCTCAACAATTTATTGGGACACGCAACACATGGGAAGGGCAGTACAGAAACATAGAGAAGAGGCACCTCACAAATCCAGGCTTTCTGGGAAATATAGCATTTGTGAGTTGGAGTTGGCCAGAGGAAGAGCTGGGGCTTAATATTCTAGGCAGAAGGACCTACATACACAAAGTGTGAAAAGTGACAAACAGCATGATGTCTGCAGCAACTTGTCATTAGATAATGCTCCCTGTCCTCATCAGTTGCTAATACAAACGTGGAACCTGAAAGGGTGAAAGAAATTACTGTTAGAGACCTTCATCATCTCCCATTGGACACATCAAACACTTATGATTTCACCTGATTACATTTTTGTCCCAACGACATCTCTCTGTCTTGACCATTTGTATTGTGCATGAAAGCTCATTCATACTCACTGAGTCCAGCTCTGCCCTCTCCACATTATTTTCCAAGTGTATCAATCTCATACCCTGTGGAAAAGTCTTGTTCTGACGACTTGCTCTTCTTAACCCATATTGGCTAGAAGTGAGCATCATTTTTCTTCCCTGAGTTCACCAGCTGTCATCCTGATAATGTTTTATTTTCCAAGTCACTGGTCAACATAGTAGGTTAGTGACAGGGTTAATTGTAACCTAGAACCCCCGTGTCTAAACTCCTTGTCCAGAGATGTTTCCTTGCCACCATTCTGTCCTCCTACAGCCCATCTTTTAAGAGAAGACACCACACATGGCTCGTTCTGAGAGCATCTGCTCTGTGCCTACTGTGTGGTGTAGGAGCCAGCAAGCTAGGCAAGCAGTCCCCCCACTGAGGATGGGAAATAAGGTGCCCTGTTTCTAGGCACGCCTGCAGGCTGGCTATGTGGCTTTCATGTCCTGACAGTGCCTTCGGAGTAAACAGCTTGTGCGATGCTATCTGGTTAACAGAGCACTCTGCCCTTTATTCTCCCCCTTGTTTTTCCCACCACCCCTGTCAAGTCAGTGAGGAAATATTCTTGCTCCCATTTAGCAGATGGGGCTCTAAGAGAAGAAGCGTGGCCAAAGTCACCCACCTCTACCAAGTAGCTGAGCTCTGGTGCCCCTAGGAACTTAAGGATTTCTCCCCTCCTCTTCTTATATCAGTGATGACATCAACTTCCTGACCTCTCCCCACTCCAGAATGCTGGCTGGGTCATTGGGTAAGAGAATATAAATAGAAAGAAAGGGGAAAAAAAGAGATTAAGTTCCAAGCACTAAGTAGGCAAAACAACTGACTACTGAGGCCGTGCTATGGACCTTTAGATCATATTCCTGACACTGTAGCTAAAAAGGAACATGGACAAGTGACATCCAATAGTCACTAGGCTTAAACCAACTGTCTTGTAGAAACAAGCCCAGTAGGAGCTATTCTAAGCATTATGACAGGATTGGAATTCAGTTATATTTCAGATGTACTTTTAGATCTGATTAGAGGAGGAATGTTGTAAAGAGCTCCATGGAAATGGTTTAAAATAACAAGCTTGAGGAGACAGGGCTGCAGAAGCACAAACCTGAGGTGTTGCTCCAACCTGAGCACACTCACCACTGCTTAACTTGGGTTTGTTGAGTGACCCCCTGTACTTGGCCTCGCAATACCTTTGGATTGCTCCCAAGTTCAGGTACCTCTTCTTACTGGGGGGTGTTAACACATGAATTACAAAGAGGCAAAGGTAGATGTCTTCCTAACAGGTATGGAGTGCCTTGGTAGTCTAGTGACAGAGACCATCACCATTTTTCTGGCCTTGGACTTGTAGTCTTTGAAGTCTACTAGAACTGCAGAGTCTTTGCAAGAGCAAAGGGACACATGCTCTCTCTTTCAGTCCTTGCTGAATTAAACCTTGAGACTTCATAATTAAAATGGATTTAATAGAGACAGGGAAGCTGAAGTATCTGCCCCAGTCAGCAGGCGTCTTCTGATAGTAGGAGAACGTGTCCTTTGTATTGAAACAGTTTCTCCAAAAGGCTCTAAATGAGATTTGGGACTCTAATAAGATTTGGTGTGATTTGCTAATTACCCAAGTTACTATTACCTGATTAACACAGGAATCCTAATAGTCTGTTGCAGTGCTTTTCTTCTGGATGCCAGGAGGCTTGACATCTGTCACCTGTTCACTTGGAGGCATTTTAATTAACCCAAATTATGTGTGTCTTTTCTGCTTTATGATTTGGTGCCTAGATTTTATATTTAAAAGTTAGTATCTACCTAAAAGAGGTTTGCTGCCAAAATATAAGGAGTGGAAACCTGACAGATCAGTTGCTGGAAATCAGATGGAGATCGTGGTTCGTTCCAGGTGATTAGACAGGGAAATGTTACCCTGAGCACTAAGGAGGGCTTCTTGCTGACCATTCCCAGACACCGAGAATAAACACCTCAAAGCTTGCTTTGCCCTACCAGCCTTAACTAAGGCCTCTCAGACAGTGGTTATATAACTTGAGAAGTTACATTTCTTTCTCAAGTTCACACAGGAGGCCAGGCCTACAGTTCAGATTTTAATAATAGTAATAATAATAATTTTTTTTTCTCTTTGACCTCCAGAAGGCTGTGCTGACCTTCATTTCAGAGGTGGGATATCAATGGGATAAAGTCATATAGGTTAGAGTCCCAGCAGGTTTCCCTTGACATTTGAATGGCTTTGGGTATGTTAGAAGGCTCTATATAGCAGCTGGTATTTGTCTCCCTCAAGTAAGGATGGCTCATTTATCAGGTTCTGTGTTCTGAAGCTTGTCTCCAGATATACTTTATACTGAAAAGGGCCAAGTACAATGTTAGGAGCCTGGAGTTGATGTGCTTGGTGACCAGACTCTTCTCTCCAAAAACAGGGACCTGAGTCTGTACCCAGACCAGATGGCAAGTCAGAAGGTGGAAAGCTGAGGGATATTTCCTAAGCCAGTGTGCCCTGGCCTGGCTCTGAATGTGAAGTGATTCTTTGGGCTGGAGCCGGGGCATGCCCTGAGGACAGAGGAGCCTCCAGGGCTTGCTTATTCCTCATCTTCGGTGGGAAGTTCCCATGCAGTTCAAGTTCACTGGGTGTTTAAGAGGAATAACCCGCCTGAGGTACAAGCCACTCATCCATGTGAAGTGATTAGTTCCTCCGGGGCATGAGGAGACAGACCACTTGGTATATTACTCTATCCAAGTGCTGTAAATGGCAGTCCAGCACACTGGGAAAGTTAACCTCATTGACCTTCTGTGGATGAGCGGATTCATCTCAGAAAATTGTCTGTTCTCATTCAACTAGGCACATCCCCAGTGTGGACAACAAAGCCTTTTTTGACCTCCCAAGTTAACCATGATCTTTCTCTCTGTCTCAGCCAAGCCTTAACTTTTGGAAGGAGATAGTATCTTACAGGCAGAGGATCATTCTCAGAGGATTTACCTCTGCCCATCCTCACCAGGACATCTCATGATCGCAAAGATCTTTATATCTTCAGTCTTGCACCTCAGCATAATAGGCAGTTCAGTTCTTCTAAGGCATGGGAAGAGTGGGTAGGGGTGGACATGAAACAAGATTGACCAGGAGTTGATGTTTGTTGAAATTGTTCCATGGGAGTTTACAAGACCATCTGTCTACTTTTATATGTGTTTGAAATTTTCCATAATTAAAAGGTAGGAACAAATAGGGCTATCAGGTGCCTTTGGCAGTAATCTCCCCATGAATGAATGTTATCTGCTTGGGATGTTACACAGAATTAAAATTTAGATCAGTGAAGACACGGTACAAGGTTCATTTTTAAAGCTTCAACATAATTTGTGCTTATTGTAAAAAATACTCGAGTACAACCAGGGAGCACCACTATAGATGGTTTGACATCCTAAGCCCTTTTATTACCAAAAATGTACATGGCAGTGCAGCTTATTTTTATTTTATTAATTTTTATTTTGGCTTTACTGAAGTGTAATTGACAAGTAAAACTGTGAGATACTTAAAATGTACATTGGTAATTTGGAATTACATGTATATTGTGAAAAGATCTAGTTAACACATCCACCATCTCAATTATTTTATCTTTTTTGGGGGGCGAGAAAATATAAGTTCTACTCTTAGCAAATTTCTTATGGACCTTGAGGGCATTATGCTAAGTGAAATAAGCCTGACAGAGAAAGACAAGGACTGCAGTACTGCATGGAGTCCCTTAGGTGTAGAATCAAGAAAAGAGCAGAGCAGAGCAGAGGAGAGGAGAGGAGAGGAGAGAGAGGAGAGGAGAGGAGAGGAGAGGAGAGGAGAGGAGAGGAGAGGAGAGGAGAGAGAGGAGAGGAGAGGAGAGGAGAGGAGAGGAGAGGAGAAAAGAAGGAAGGAAGGAAGGAAGGAAGGAAGGAAGGAAGGAAGAAGGAAGGAAGGAAGGAAGGAAGGAAGGAAGGAAGGAAGGAACTCATAAAAGTGTTTGCCAGGGGCTGTGTGGTGAGGAAAATAGGGAGCAGTTGGTAAACGTGTAGGTAAGGTACAGCTTTAAGCCATAATATGAATAAGGTCTGAAGGTCTAATGTAAAACATGTCTATAGTAGATAGAGCTAAATTTTAAATTTTGGTGTTTTTCTTTTTTTCTCTGTTTTTTTTTTTTTTTTGGTTTGGATTTCTTTTCCAATGAGATTATACATATTATTCATCAGCTTTTTAAAAAGCTTTGTTTAAATATAATTTATATGCCATAAAATCTACCAGTACTAAGTATACAGTGCAATATTTAATAAATTTACAGTGTTGTGTAACCACCACCACAATTCAGTTTTTAGAACATTTTCATCCTGTGAGTAAAATCCCTCATGCCCATTATTACCTCGAGTCTGAAGCAACCACTAGTCTACTTTTGTCTCTATAGATCTGTCTTTTCTAAACATTGTAGGTAAATGGAATCATATAGTTTATAATCTTTTACACCTGGCTTCTTTCACTTAGCATAGTATTTTGAGGTTTATCTATGCTATAACATGTATCAATATCTTATTCCCCTTTATTGCTGAATAGTATTTCATTGAATAGATATACCATGTTTATCTATTCATCAATTAATGGACATTTGTTTCCACTTTTTGGCTGTGATGCTGCTGTGAACATTCACATACAAATCTTTGAGTGGACATATGTCTTCATTTCTCCTGCTAGATACTAGGTATACATTGCTGGGTATACAGTAAATAATAATTTATCTTTTTATTTATTTTTATTTTATTTTGTTATTAGTTTTAAGTATACAGTAAATTGGTTAGACATTTATATAGTTTATGAAGCAATCCCCCTGATTCTCTTTCTCTCCTCTGGCTCTCCACCTAACCATTGCATTAATGCTGACTGCATTCCCTATGCCATGTTCCCCATCCTCATGACCAGCAATTGACTATTAATTTGTACTTCTGTAATGCTTCACCCCTTTCTCCCAGCTCCCCAAACTCCCCTCTTCTCTGGCCATTACCAGATTGTCCTCCATATTTGTGAGTCTGTTTTTGATTAGTTTGTTCTTTTTATTCCTTAGATTCTGTATATAAGTGAAATCATATGGTATTTATCTTTCTCTGACTTATTTCACTCAGCATAATAACCTCTGGATCCATCCATGTCACTGCAAATGGTACAATTTCGTTTTTTAATTGCTGAGTAACATTCCATTGTATATATGAACCATAATTTCTTTAGCCAATTATCTGTTGATGGGCATTTAGGTTGCTTCCATATCTTGGCTATTGTAAATTGTGCTGCCATGATCATTGGGATGCATGGATCTTTACGAATTATTGTTTTGATTTTCTTTGGATAAATACCCAAAAGTGTAATTTTGGGTCAAAAGTTATGTCCGTTTTTGAGGAACCTCCAGATTGTTTTCATAGCGGCTGTACCAATCTGCAGTCTCACCGACAGTGTTTGAGGGTTCCCTTTTCTCCACATCCTCACCAATACTTGTTCTTTGATTTATTGATGAAGCCGTTCTGACAGGTGTGAGGTGAGAGCTCATTGTGGTTCTAATTTGCATTTCTCTGATGAATAGTGACCTTGAAAATCTTTTCATGTGTCTGTTGGCCATTTGTATTTCCTTTTAGGAGAAATACCTGTTCAGTCTTCTGCCCATTTTTTAATTAGATTGTTGTTTTTTGTTGTTGTTGAATTGTATATTTTGGATATTAACCTCTTATCAGATGTATCATAAGCTAATATCTTCTCCCATTCAGTTGGTTGTCTTTTCATTTTGATGATGGTTTCCTTTGCTGTGCAAAATTTTTTAGTTTGATATAGTCTCATTTGTTTATGTTTTCTTTTGTTTCCCTTCCCCAAGTAGATACGTCTGAAAAGAAATTACTAGTAGCAATATCAGTTTACTATCTGTGTTTTCTTCTAGAAGTTATATGGTTTCAGGTCTTACATTTAAATCTTTAATCCATTTTGAGCCTATTCTTGTGTATGGTGTAAGAAGGTGGTCCAGTTTCTTTTTATACACATATCTGTCCAATTTTCCCAAACCATTTGTTGAAGAGGTCTGTCTTTATCTCATTGTATTTTGCCTCCTTTGTCATATATTAAGTGAGCGTATTGGCGTGGATTTATTTTTGGGTCCTCTATTCTGTTCCATTGATCAACGTACCTTTTATGCCAATACCATGCTATTTTAATTACTGTGGCCTTGTAGTATATTTCAATATCAGGTAGTGTGATACCTCCAACTTTTTCTTTCTCAAGATTGCTGTGGTGATTCGAGGTCTTTTATGGTCCCATAAAAATTTTAGGATTATTTGTTCTAGCTCTCTGAAAAATGCCATTGGTGTTTTGCTAGGGATTGCATTGAATCTATAGGTTGCTTTGGGTAGTATGGCATTTTAGTGATGTTGATTATTCCTACCCATGAGTATGGTATATATTTCCATTTATTTGCATCTTCTTCAATTTCTTTTCTCAATGATTTAAAATATTCTGAGAACAGGTCTTTAACCTTCTCTGTTAATTTGATTCCCAGGTACTTTATTATTTTTGATGTAATTGTAAATGGGATTGTTTTCTTAATTTCTATTTCTGAAAGTTCATCATTGGTGTATAAAAATGCCCCTGACTTCTGGATATTAATTTTATGTCCTGCTACTTTACTGAATTCATTGACCAGTTCTGAGAGTTTTTTTGGTGGAATCTTTAGGTTCTCTCTATATAGTATCATGTCATCGGCAAAAAAGGAGAGTTGTACTTCTTCCTTGCCACTTTGGATACATTTATTTTCTTTTTTGTCTTATTGCTGTGGCTAAGACTTCCAATACAATGTTGAAGGTGGTGAAAGTGGGCTCTGTGTCTTGTTCCTGATCTTAAGGAAAACACTTTTAGCTTTTCCCCATTGAGTATGATGTTAGCTGTAGGTTTGCATAATGGCCTTTATAATGTGAGATATGTCCCCTCTATTTCCACTTTGCTGAGAGTTTTATCATAAATGGATGCTGGATTTTCTTGAAGTGCTTTTTCTGCATTTTGATATGATCATATGGTTTTTATCTTGATTTGTTAATGGGATGTATCACATTAATTGATTTGTGGATATTGTACCAACCTTGCATCCAGGAATAAATCCAAATTGATCTGGTATATGATATTAGCAACCGAATTCAGCAATACATTAAAATATTTTGTTGAGGATTTTTGCATCAGTGTTCATAGGAGATCTTGGCCTATAGTGTTCTCTTTTTTCATAATGTATTTGTCTGCTTTGGAATTGTGATGGCCTCATAAAAGAATTAGGGAGACTTCCTCTTCTTCTTGAATTTTTTTGGAATAGTTTGAAAAAAATAGGCGTTAATTCTTCTTTGAATGTTTGGTAAAATTTGCCTATGAAGCCATCTGGTCCAAGACTTTTTGTTTTTTGGGAGGTTTTTGATTGCTGATTAGATTTCGTTGGTGGTAATCAGTCAGTTCAGGTTTTCTGTTCTTTTTGACTCAGTCTTGGGAGACTATGTTTTTAGGAATGTACCCATTTCTTACAGATAGTCCAATTTGTTGGTGTATAATTGCTCGTAGTATTTTGATCCTTTGTATTCCTGTGTAGTTTGTAGTTATTTCCCTTTTCATTTCCGTTTTTATTTATTTGAGTCCTCTTTTTTCCTTGGTAAGTCTGGTTAAGGATTTGTCAATTTTGTTTATCATTTCAAAAGAATCAGCTCTTGGTTTCATTAATCTTTTGTATTTGCCTTTTTAGATTATTTCATTTATTTTCTCTCTGATCTTTATTTCCCAAAGTGAATAGAACTCACTTTGGGTTTATTTTCTGTTCTTCCTCTAGTTCTTTTAAGTATAAGGTTAGATTGTTTATTTGAGCTTTTTTCTTGCTTACTGAGGTTGGCCTATATTGCTATGATTTTCCTCTTTTTAGGATTGTTTTCTCTGTGTCTCATAGATTTGGGTCATTGTGTTTTCATTTTCATTTGTCTCTACGCATCTTTTGATTTCTTCCTTGATCTCATCGTTAACCCATTCATTGTTTGGTAGAATGTTATTTGCTCTCCATGCATCTGTGTATTTTCCAGTTTTTTCTTGTAGTAAATTTCTAGTTTCATTCCATTGCGATTGGAGGAGATAGTTGATATGATATCAGTCTGAAATTTATTGATGCTTATTTTGTGTCCTAACATATGATCTATCCTGGAAAATGTTCCATGTGCACTTTAACTTTTTGAAAGGTACTTCTAAACTGCTTTCCGAAGTGCCTGCACTGTTTTACTTTCCCCCAGTTGTGTAAGTGTTCTAATGTCTTCATAGCCAACGTTTTTATTGTTTTTTTTGATTATAGCTATTCTGGTGGCTATGAAGTGGTATCTCACTGTGGTTCTAATTTGCATTTCCCTAATAACTAATGATGTGAAGATCTTTTCATATGGTATTAACCATTTGTAGCTCTTATTTGATGAAATACTAACTCAAATCTTTTGTCCGTTTTTTTTTTTTTTTAATTAGGTGATTTGTCTCTTATGATTGACTTTTAAGTGTTCTTTATATATTCTGGATAAAAGTCCTTTATTGAGTATGTGATTTGCAAATGTTTTCTCCCAATCAGAGGCTTGACTTTTTATATAATGATGTCCTTTAATTCTCTTAAGTGCAGAGGTTTTCATTTTTAGGAAGTCCAATTTATCAGTTTTTTCTTTTATGGATCATACTTTTGTTGATATATCTAAGAAAGCTTTGCCTAATTCAAAGTCACAGAGACTTTCTTCTATGTTTTCTTCTAAAAGTTTTATAATTTGTGTGATCCAGTTAACTTTTGTGTATGGTGTGAAGAGTATAAATTAATCTTCTTGCATGTGGGTATCCAGTTGTCCTAACACCCTTTGTTAAAGACTATCCTTTCCTTATTGAAATGCCTTAGCACTTTTGTCAAAAATCAACTGACCATGTATTTAAAGGTTTATTCCTGAACCATTTCTGTGCCTTTGATCTATACATCTACACTATTTCCCTACCACACTGTCTTGATTACCATAGCTTTGTAAGATGTTTTGAAATTAGGAACTGTGAGTCCTCCAACTTTATTCTTCTTTTTAAAGAATGTTTCAACTATTGTTGACACTACATTTCCATATAAATTTTAGAATCATCTTGTCAATTTCTGCACACAAAAAAACTCTGCTGGGATTTTGTAGGGATTATATTTAATCTGCAGATCAATTTGGGTGGAATTGCCACCTGAACAATATTGAGGCTTCCAAGCCATTAATATGGAATGTCTTTCCATTTATTTAAATTTTCTTTAATGTCTCTCAAAAATGT
The DNA here is from genome assembly GCA_003508835.1 of Eonycteris spelaea. NCBI lineage: Eukaryota > Metazoa > Chordata > Mammalia > Chiroptera > Pteropodidae > Eonycteris > Eonycteris spelaea. The sequence continues at coordinate 5,551,148 of PUFA01000089.1, forward strand.
TGTGTAGTTTTCAATGTACAAGTCTTGTGCTACTTTTGTTAAATTTATTCCTAAGCATATATGTCTTTTTGATGTTATTGTGAGTTTTCTAATTGGGAATTTTTAATTTATTTATTGAATTGTCCACTACTGCTATACAAAAATACAATTGATTTTCATATGTATTGACCTTTCATCTTATGAATTTGTCCAATTCGTTTATTAGTTCTAATAACGACAGATTAGTAGTTGTTTGTGGAATCTTTAAGATTCTGTTAGTATAGGATCCTGCCATGTGTGAATGAACATAGCTTTACTTCTTCTTCTTCTATATGAATGCTATTTATTTCCTTTTCTTGCCTGATACAGAATTTAAGAGCTAAAACTCATTAAGGTCCTAGCAAATTTCCATGATTACACATACAATATAGATGAGGGGACAATAGCCGTCTTTTGCAATGCCAGCTGAGGTTTATAGGGGCAGAGGGCAGAATTGGTCACTGCTGTAGCAGAGGAATAAAATGCCACTTTGCATAGACTTGTGGTTCATGATGTTCCCGTTAGAGAGTGGTTCTTTAGCAACCTGGCTGAAGCAGACATTAAACCCAGTGAAACAAGCATAGAAGACCTCTGAATAGGCAAAGATTGATGCCACACATTCTCCAAGCTCATTTATGTAACCCCCTGGAAAATCTCTGATCTATACAGAACTTCATCTCCAAATCTACATGTTGTTTTAACATGAATGGGTGCTTGGTTTTCTAGGGTTGGTTTAGTTTGGTTTGGGTTGGTTAAAAAACTACGTTTTAGGAAGCATATTGGAGAAGAGACAAACCAGGAGACAAAGGACACCAAAAAGTGAAAAGGTGGTTCTAAGAGTGAGGGAAGAAATGGAAAAAACATTAAACATTCTAGATGTATTTCCTGGACCTATTAATGCAAGCCTTGAGCTCAAGAACTTAAAACCACCACTGGCAAGCCAACCGAAGGCAGCTTCCCAGTCTTTGTAGGCTATAAGGGCATTGGCCAAGCAAGCTGAAACCCCAATGACTCCATCTGTTTCTTTTGTGGCTAATGAATCAGATTCAAGTGCAATTTTTTATAATTTTTCTTATGAAACTCTAGCTTGTTAGAGTCAGCCCATTATTCTACTCTTGGAGGATCTCTTTGGATTCTGATTCTGGTTTCTGAGCTAAAAAGATTCATGACTAGCTGAACAGTGATTTCTCACAGTGGTAACCCTGTGTCCTCACAAAGGTTAAATCTACTTCACTGCAGAATGAAAACATTAGCTCCCATAGTTTCTTAAAAAGATCCTAATCAAGGAATATCAGAAAAAGACATGCAAAATAAAAACCCACCATTCAGCCAGGCTTCTCACTGTTGGAGTGGAAATTTATAGATAAGAAGCAATAAATAAAGAAGCATTGGAATAATAACTCAAAGTATGAGATAAATATTCATAATTTCATACTGACATAAATTAACAAATGGAGGAGAAATAAAAACCTCGATGCAAAAGTCAAATAACTGATGTAAATATTTCATTCTTAAGGAAGAATATCCCCCCAATTTCTTAGATATGGGCTGCGTAATAGTGAGTGTCTTCCAAAGAAAGGAGTGTAAAAAGGGGAGGGGAGTGACTGCATAGTGCAGACACCTGACAAACACTACTTCAGCCTGGTGATCAGGGTCAAATCAATAGTCATAAGTCATGATGTTGTTACTTGATGAAAATGACTCTTTACCTCTGTGTTCTCCCAAGAATCCATAAAGTCAGTCTTACTATGAGAAAAACACTGAACACATTGTTGGAGCATGCTACAAAATAGCTCAGTTCCCCCCCCAAAATATCAAGATCATCAAAATCAAGGAATTTTGAATAAATTGCGCCAGTCAAGGGGAGCCCACGGACACAGAGCAACTAAATGTAATGTATCCTGAGAAGGATCCTGGAACAGAAAAAAGAAATTAAGAAAAAACTAAGGAAATGTGAATAACGTGTGGAATTCAGTTAATAATAATGTATCAATATTGACTCATTAATTGTAACAAATGTTCCATACTAATGTTAGATGTTAATTATAGGGGAAACTGAGTGTGGGGTACATGGGACTGCTCAGTACTATCTTCTCGATTTCTCTATAAATCTAAAATTGTTCTACAAAAGAAAGTCTATTTAAAAGAAACCTTAACATCACTACCAATTTTGAAAAACCTTAAAGGCTTAGCATCAATTATCTGGAAAATTTATTTGTGAGAAAACCTCACTTCTTTATGATGATGGATAAGTGCAGCATTGTTAAATTATCTCTGCATCTCTGAGCAAGTTAATGTTTCTAAGGAGAAAGTGTGGGGGATGGAAAGTAGGGGAAAGAAAATGCATGTGTGCATATGTGTGTGTGGTTAAACGAGGAAAAAGTGAATCCTAAATTGTTAAAAGCCTGGAGTGGAACTTAATCTAATTTATAAGCAGTTCCACTAGAGATGTGCGAGGATTTTTTTGTTGTTGTTATTAAAGAGAAAAACTAGTTTCAAGCATTATTAAGCTTTTTTTCCCCTCCCAGAAGCTAAGAAAACCATCTGTGAGAACCTGTTTGCATGTTTGTTTTCTACAATAAAATGCAAAATACTTCTTCCTGTTAGCAGATTATACCATATGTCTCTCCCTGTAACAAAATCAGCATGTTTATTAATGAACCCAATCAGAGGCAAAGATTTAGAAAGATTTAAGGAATTGAATTTTCCATTCAATATTTCAGCAAAAGGAAATTCTGATTAGACATCGTTGTTGTGCTTGGAAAATATAAGCTTTGTTTTTGCTTTGAAATCAACTTAGTTGGCAGGGGACAGAGAGCAGGAGTAGATGCCTTTGAATTTTTTTTTGTAAAAAAAAAAAAAAACCACATTTAAGAATGCCCTTCCTATCTGATGATTTCCCTACGATTTATCCACAGTTTATATGGGATTAATATTTAATTTGATCAGTTTCATTTTTTTTCCATACAGACTAATTAAAGTGCCTGATGGCCCAAATCCCCCATATCTGAATGCAGTTACAAGCCTGTGGGCTTCCTGGAGTGAAAGGAAGCGGATGAAATAGTGTCAGCCATAGTGGCAAAGCAGCCCATTGTACCCGTCATGGGAACCTGAGTGTTCCAGTGCCAACCCTCCCTGGCAGTCCTGTTGACCGACTGAATAGTCAAGTGGCTCAGTGGCACTGGGTGCATTAGAAAGAAAGAAGTCCAACCTCCCACTCGCAGGACTAGCTCAAGTGCTAGTGCTGTCACAGACCAAGCAAGTGGCCTGGAGCAAAGGAATCTCTGTAGGCCCCAGTTTGCTCACCTGATAAACGAGGGTATCAGCTCTGTCATTCTTTTATTTCCAAACTTGTGGAAAAGTGGAATGTGGCATTAGAGACCGCAAGCAACAGAAGTCTTGAAAACCGGACACAGAGCAGATTTTAGGGTAGATGTTCTGCTCTGGTCATTCAGCGTCCATTCAGGTTTTCTTTCTATTCCATGGTGTAGCCAGAGCCTCACAAACATGGTTCTCATTTTAGTGCATTCATTTTTTTATCTGCTGTAGCTTCTTAAGAAACACCTTACCAAAGAAAATGAAACACATTACCAAAGGCACAGCTTAAAGGAGGAAAGTGATTGATGAGTTTTTGGAGGGGCAAGGGCGGGCTGCAGAGCCACCGTAGGCTGAGCCAGAGTAACCCCTTTCCCTTCTTCACAAGATCTTTTGACAGCATTTTCATGCTGTAGTCATGATACATACGGATCTCGACAAGGACAGAATGGGTCAATTCTGTCCTTGTAGGCAATACAGAAAAGTGTCTTCTTGTTCTAATGAGCTAGAGCAAATGAGAACAGGGAGGCAGTTTAGGCAACCTTGGTAAATAGAAAGAAGCATTTTAAATTTGGGTAAATGGGCTAGGCAGAGAAGGTAGAGCTAAATACTTACAAGCTAATGATTTTTGAAAAGGATATTGAAGGTTGTATTAAGATTCCTCATAAATGGACCTTTTGACTGTTCAACCACCCCATCTCTAGAGTAGACACTTATCAATAGCCCCCAACCCAACCAAGTCCCCCAAACACCCTGCCATCCAAGGAAAAATACATACACACCAATAAACCACATGTCCTTGAGGACTCTCTGGCCCCTGGATACTCTGGTACCTCCGCAGATTTCTCTTACTGCTGTGGCTTCCTCTCACGAGAGGAGCTGGCCTGTAGGTAGAGAGGTAAATGAGATGCTTAGCAACAAAGACTGCTACCCTGTGTGGCCAGGCCAGAGAGGAGTCAGGAGCTACAGAGGCTGAGAGGTTGTGTAGGAGCCAGGGACGTGTGGCTGATAAAGGAAGCCTGCCCACCCACCGAAGGTCTGAACGCTGAGTTCCCAAGTGACCACCAAGGGGTATAGCCCAGACAGACAGTGGTCAGCTGTCACATTGGACAGTGGATCTCCAGTGATGAGAGGCTGTGCTAAGGAGACATGGATTGAAGCTTTGAGCCCATGTTAACTGACTTTGTTCTATTCCACCATTGTAAAAATTTTGGGTTTCAATTCAGTAAATATTCCTGTTTTTGCCAGGTAACAGAGCTTGACACGATGAATGCAGAGATGGATAAAGTATGTCTCTGATCTAATGGAGATACAAACACAGACAAATAAATGTCATTCATTATGACAGACACTGGGTTACCTAGAAAGAACAGTGGAGATAAACAAGAGGTGGATTGTTGAAAGTGTATGGTTGGAGTAGCACAGTCTTCCCTAGTCACAAACCAGTCGAAACCAAGAACCTGCTGGAGGAAACACTCCTGTGAGTTCATTGAAGCGGGATTTCCGTTCTTCCAAGGAGTGGTAAAAGGTGTAACTGGAGAAAATGGTTTCATGGACAAATAAGTTGAGGAAATCGTGGGTTAAATAAAGTCAGACATTTGCTTTTATTGGTAGGTTGCTTTAACTGCGGAACTTCTCAGAGGCTTAAGTATTCTAAAACATATTTTGTGAATATTTCAGAAAAAGATGTGGTACTGAGTATTTTGACTTAGAAGCCTTTTCCCACAGAGTATATCCTTGGACCTGGGAACCCTGCCAAGTGGCCTGTCTCTTGCTTACTTTTCTCATAAGCTCTGGACCCAAACTGCCAACTTCTCACCATGCATCTCTGTGTAATTATCTGCAACTTAACACTAGTCCATGTGACATTTTACCATTCTGCATACACCATGCTCCTTCTTAACTGCATGCCATCTTGAGTGCTGCTGGTGAACTCCCGCCCATCCTTCAAAACCCAACTCGAATGTCTCCTTCTCGCTTACTTCCTCCCCGGTGCTCCCCAGGAACATCTCAACATCTAACGTGTCACAGCTCACACTGGCATTGTGGTTGTTGGTGTGGGTTTTGTGAAGTCGAGAACTGTGCGTTGTCTGTGTTTAAATTCTCATCATTGAGCAGAGTGCTGGGCACTTGGTAAGTCTGTTAAGTTGGATGTGTATCTTTCATTCTGGTCATGCCTGTGCAGCAGAGGGAGTCTCATCTTTATTGCCACATCTGGCTTTACACCAGAGGCCTGGACCTGCCGGATGCAGTTTTGTTCTTTTCCCTGCTGGTTGGGGCTTTCAGGTACCCAGAAACTAAAGACCCTCAGAGACTCCAGAGGATGCCACAGGGGCCTCTGGCTGCAGCCACCCCTTGGTTCTCAGCCAGCCAGGGCTCCGAGCCCACAGCCTAGACTGGTGGAGGTGAGCAGGAGGCCCAACTTCTCTTATCCAGCTTGGCCGAGTCATGTTGATATTCTGGCGGCATAGCCGGGCTTGTTATTGAGCACATGCTTTGCAGATTAGCCTGTTTGTATAGCCAATCGAACATGTGCTCCATTAAAAATTAAAGCATCCTGTTTTAAGGATGGAGCAGGAGACATCAGCTGCCACTGTGTAGCAGACATGCAAAGCCCAGAGCCCATTACCATAGGTTACAGCAAATGTTAATCAGTGCCAGCGCAGTTAAATAATGCAGTTTGTGCAGATGGCAGCTACTACATCTCCTCACAGATGTGTCCTCAAGTCCCGGAGGTTGCTGTATCACAGGAGTTGTCGGGAGTAGTCAGATCTGATGCTGACTGTCAATATCACCTTTAGTGTTTGTGCGCATCCACCAGCCAGCTGAGAGGCGACGATCAGGATGACTCCAGGCCCTGTTTCCAGCAGCCCCTCCAGAAGCTGGAGCAGAGTGCACGTGAGGCTCACAGGAAAGCAGGACTATTTTGCTAAGGAGCCAAGAACACCCAAAGTAAAGTTCTGAGTCTGTTCCATGCAACCTTCCCCAGCTGCACCCTGTGAGAGGCGTCCAAGCCAGGTGGAGGGGGAGTGTTCCCACCTTCACACTTTACTGCGCTCTGGTTGTTGGCGGGCAAGGATTATATATGTTCTTCCCTGGCTTGGGACGCCGTGCTGGGTCGGAAGGCGGAGTTCCCATAGTTCCTCCGGTACAGACGCTGCCTGATTCTAAGCGGCAATGCGCTGTCCCCAAAGCCCAGGCACTCGGTTCTCTGGTCCAGCTGTCCCTACCCTTGGGACCCTGAGAAGACATTGTATGTACAGTTAAGTAGCAAATCACCACTCGTGCCGCCAGCAGTAAGAAGCAACCAGTAGTAGCAGGAAAAGACCAAACTGTTTCAAACTGACCAGCTCTTCACTCTCCCTATAGCCCTTCTCTAGAAGCTTTTTCTTTCTCTGTGGGTAGCATGGGGAGAGGGGCCTTCTGTGAAATGTACCATTGACATTCACACATTCACCCCTGGGAGCATTGCATTTCATCGTCAGTAACGGGTACAATTACTAAGCCAAAATGGTAATCCTCTGTTATCAAGACAAGATGAAATTAAGCTCAGGGTAATCAAGTATAGACATTTTTAAATACAGAAGCAGGGAAGATTCTTTTGAGATAGTTAAATATTTTATTTCAAGCTTCAAGTGTCAGCTTTCTGCAAAAATACATGACTGTCATATTTCCTGCATGTCATATCATAATATTCCTGAATGTTATCAAATGTTATCGAATGCTATCGAAAATGTAATGTGGAGGAAAACAGGAAAAGAGTTTATTCGCCTTATTTTCTTTCCAGATTTGTCCAGCTGTGCTGTGTCTTCATTCCTAGAATAACGAAGTGTACATTGTGAATAGAATGTGTCGCCGCCTAAGTGTGTGTGTGTGGAAATGAGGGACAGCAACGAGGGTCCCCTTGCTTTCTTTTACTTACCTCTCTTCGACCTAAATATAGATACATCGTTCCTCCTTCATCATAGAAAATGCTGCTTTGAAAGCCATGCGTCCGATGATATCACTTCTGCCCTTTCTTACCTACCATCCTCTCCCTCGTTTGTTGAAGATTTTGGCATCTGACACACCCCTTCTTTCCACCGAGACTCAGCATTCGCATGGCAGCCTGTCAGAGCCTCTGGCCTCTCGCTTCCTGCCCTCCTTGCTTCCACCTCAGCCTCCCATTTCCCATTGTCATGCTCTTCATCTTGTCACTACCAGTAACAAACAACACCAATTTTAAAAGTGTGATTTCCAAATCATCGGAGGCAAGGAGATGCAGGAACCGAGAGTCCAGCCCTTCCATTGTCCTCTCACATTTAGAACCAAGGTCTTTCCCAGAGTCTGGCATCTACCTACTGCTCAACTTCGTCGCCCACCAGTCCACCCAGCTACACTGGCCTCTGGTTTGTCCTTCCAACAAGCTGAGCCAGTGTGCACCTCAGAGGTTCGTTCCATTTGTCTGAATTCTCTACCCTCTTTCAGTGTCACTTGGCTTGTTCCCTCGCTTCATTGGGGTCGCTCTCTTTAAATGCCATCTCGGGAAGCCTTTCCTGACTACTCTATAAAACCAGCAGAGCTCCCACCCTCCAAGTCACCTGTGTCTCCTTATCCTGCTTTGCTTTTCTTCATAGCACTTAGCCAACATTTACACACATACACACGTGCACAGACACACACACACGCATGCACATTCATTCCCTTATTCATTGAATGTCTCCTCCATTGGAAGACAGGGATTGGGCCTCTTGTGTTTATCGCTATACCCCATGTACTTTTAATGGTCTTTCATTAGAGAATTAATTAGTTGAATGGTCGAATGAATGAAAGAATATGTTTGGGCTGGAAGCAAATTTTGGAGGTGAGGGTTTCAAGAAGACAGGGTCATTTATAAAGCTTTCTAGTAAACTTTCTATCAAAAACATTTTTTCAACTATTAACACTTTATAAATGAGCAAATTTCACTTCCTAGAAGGTGCCCTTAGGTGTCAAGTATTTGGGAAAGCAAATAATTTATTTTCCTCATACTTTGTGAAACCTAGACTATTTCAAGCTGTGAGACTCTTAGGGCTAGCCTTAAGAGTTCCCCCACCCTATTTTACTTCACTAGCAAGTTTCTTTTTTTTTTCTTTTTCAACAAAAACAAATCTTGTTTAACTTCTGATTTTGCCCTAGGATTTGAGGACTGAAACAAGGTTTGTAATCAATCCCACGCCAGGCAAATACAGTTGATGCATTTAGTGGATTAGGTTATAACTTGGAAGCAGCAGAATCGGACAGAGGCTTGAACCTGTAGCTTACAGCACCAGCCACGTCAAAGAGACCCCCTCTCTGAAGAGCTATCGTATTGGTCTCTGTTACTTAGACAAATCTGACTCTAAAAAGTTTTGACAGTTTGTGTCTGTGAGCAAAAGTGAGATAAGATGGTTCTTTTTCGCTACCGTGGTTTGGAAGAAAAGTTTCAAACCAGGGTGAGACTGTCATTGTCATGTAGTAATTTAATCTTCCTTTGGCCTTTATTCTCCTTTTCTAAATCTTAACCTATGAGACCATAGGTTCTCTCTCAAAATTTTCCATTTGGCCTCTTTCTTGTTTTACCAATAAGCGCTTAATTCCTCCTCTCCACCAGTTCATCACCAAGGCACTTGCTCTGAAGGCTGTATGCCTCTGTGTCAGTTGGGATGTTTGGGGCTGCAAGTAACAGAATTTCTAACCAAAAGTGGCCATAAAAGGGGAATATTTAGTTAATTATCTCACAAAATGAGACATCCAGAGGTCGCCAGGTGAGTGCTGGACTGGCTTCTCTAAGGGTCTCTCGGCTGTACCCTCCGTTGATAAGGTGGCCGCCACAGCTCCAAGCATTGTGTCTCCAACTCGTGCCCACGGAAGGAAAGAAGAAAGGAAGGGAATCGACTTACTCCTTCACCGTGTGTTTCTTTTCATTAGAAAGGACCTTTCCAGAGGTCCTGCAGGGACTTCCCCTTACATCTCATTAACAATTCATCTAGAACTGGGTCACAAGTCTATCAGAACTAGTCACAAGCATGCACAGATTAGCTTAGACCACTTCAGTGTGTCCTGGCCTAGGCACATGACTGATACCTGAACGAAGTTGGGGTTTTCTCATAACAGAGAAAGGACAAGCTGCTGGGAGATCACCATCCCTGCTGTAGATTGTCTTCTACAGCAATACAGCCTGTCATTTCTACTGGGAAAAACTCATTCCAAGTGGAGTAGTAGATTAGCTTGGTGTCTGTTTTGATAGGCTAGAATAGTATAAAGCATTTAGAAGTGATCTTAAAAAACTTGCCCATTTATGTCAGCACTGGTTATTTATATACCTCTAGGATAGCACTTAGCACACAGCATCATGATTCCATGTCTTCATGTCACCAGGGGCCTCTGATTTCTACTTTGTGTTCAGAGCATACAGAACAGTGCCTGAAACTTAACAGAGGTAGAGATTCACTCAGTTTTTGCTGAATGAGTGAAGAAAACAATGAATAAGTGACTGACTGAATGAATGAATAAGCAAATTATGTGTAGGACATTCTTGAAGTCATGTTTACGAAGAATAGTTGAAATAATTATAAATATTTACCTGGAGAATGAATGAATGAATGAACCTGCAAATGAATAAGCAAATGATGAGTGAGATGTGTTTGAAGCTGTGGCCTATGAACTGTTAAATGACGATAAATGTTTACCTAAACAACAGATTTGAGGAATACAATGACTTTTTAAAATAAAATGCTTGAAAGATATTACCATCACTTTGTGGGATCTCTAAGGATAGAGCTTCGAAAAGCGAGTTGAAACTACAAGGAGACAGAAAATTCTTTCTTGTATTGAGCTAAAATCTAAAAGTAGAGCTATGTGAAGTTGAAATTAACTGCCTCAGGAAAGAAGGAGCATGCCATCACTAAGCACAGAGTGACTCGGCGCCTGGCGGGTTATTGTAAACGAGGGTCCATTTATCATTGAAGATTGAACCAAATGATGCTTATTCTCTGATGTATCTGTGGGCACTCCCAGCAGCGATGGGATTCTCTGAAATTTTAAGAAAAAATTCTACATTTTAAGTGTTGAAGACAATACAGTAGTTATTTCCAAAGAAATAAGAGACTTTATAATGCTGTGAAACATCTTTGAGTAATCCCACCTGTATTTATTATTCCCAATCATATGCGCTATTCTGTTGGGCTCAGTTTTTTGATAGGAGAAATTCTTTAAGAAGAAAAGGATATTGGATCTCATTGGTTTTGTCTGTCTTAATGGTATCTGTTTCTAACTTCAGTACATTATCTACTTTATGTTTTCTTCAGGTTCACCTTATGTACTTTGACATATTTGGGTAGAGAATGAAATGATGTGTTCAGCCTCAGAGGGCAGGGCATGGTCTGGGGTCCACATGGACTGTCTCACTGCCCACCTGCAGAACTGAAAGTCAGAGAAAAGAGATGGAAAATGAGAAACTGTGGGCATCATTCACTCTCGTAATTATAGTGAGGAAGTATACTGCATATGTATGTTCCCTCAGTAAAACAGGTGTTCTGCCCTTAAAATGGTAATTACAGACTATTTCAGATCAATGATCTTCACTTATTTCATATCACTGCAGCATTTTTTCCGCATTTAACCACCCTGTGATATAGAAAGCTTGCTCACCCTTGGAAAAAATCAAAATGCATATAGATTTTCTGAAATAAGCCCCCTTTCTGGAAGTATTTTGTGGTTAGTTTCAAAATGTAATATCCTGAGGAAGGTTTAGGTTGGCTTTTTATTTTAATGCAAAATAAAAAGTAAGTCACTGTGCAATGAGTGATTTTACTTCCATTAGCCTAATGTCTTTGTGGTTTCATTTGAGGTCACTACTAGATTATTTTTTCTTGCATTATTTCATCAGCTGTCAGTTCTATTAATATAATGTAATTCATTCAGGGCTGAGATTTTTTAAAAGACATCACTGTAAGCGCAGAAGGCAGTTTTTTGGAAGTTTATTTAGATGATTGTAGGGTGTCAGACTGCCTCAATCTTCTTCATGCTCAGTGTCTGAAGGGTCACTTACAGATTGCACATGCTCTTGGATGCTCAAGTGGTTATTCATGATTGTGTTTTTATACCCAGCACATAAAAATATATCTGTAGCTTCTCTATTATCATCTTTTGAAAGACTGTGGCTTGCCTGTGGGGTGTACGATTGTGTTTACTACTTAGATTATAGGATACCTGATATATTTTTTATTTAACACAGTAACCCTTTTAAGGAGGTTTTATTTCATCTTACTCTATTAATATATTCATTCTTGGGCTTTGATTACAATAATGCAGTGAACTTATGTTTGCATATATAATGGAAATCATTAGAAAATCATTCATTAACCACCAGCTATATACACCTTGTTAATCCCTAGTGCTCATAAAGAAATTAAAAACTCTCTGCTCTTGAACTTGAATAAATGATTAAGACCTATGGAAACATCTAGAAAAGTGGTTCTATGTTTCTTTTTCTTTTATGAGGTTAATTTTTAAATGTTAAAAAAAATGGAGCTCTACACAGTAATAGTTATACCCTTACCGTCTTATAATTAAAAAAAAAAAAAGCATATATTGAAACACATATGGTATGGTAAAATGATACAATGTCTTGGGGTTGTTTTTATATAATCTGGAAATGTGGAAATAGTGGGAATTGGTAGGGGTAGATAAAACAAGGTTGGCCATGAGTTGACAATTGAAGCTGAGTGATGGTAGGTGGGGTTTAGTATACAGTTCTCTGAACTTTTTATACAGTTATCTCAAATATATTTGAAATTGCCAATTATTTAAAAAATACATAAGGAATAAAGGGTGACTGTGAATTTAGCTGTATTTTTAAAAGGAATACATATTTTAATAATCACCGAAGCACCTCTGTGTTTGAAAAATAATAATAGTTACATGAGAATAGTATATGATTTATTCAGACTACAGACAGAGATTGGCGCTCATGGATTCTGGAACCCCTTTGCTGTAGCTATTAGGGTACAGTAGATAAGCACGTTCAAGGCAGCTTGATACACACTGTGTATACAAGTATTGAGTGCATTACATGGGACATAATCCTTGACTGAAACCGTGTGCATATAGCTTCTTTAATGTATTCTTGCTGTGTTACTTAGTAAAGGTAGTGCCCTATGGAAGAAGATGGTGCTGTCACTTAGGCAGTGATAACATTTAACACAGAATGTCTAAGGCTGACACATGTTAGAAAGTCTAGAATAGAAGGCAAATAATCTAATCCATTCAAAACTCAGAAAGCCTCCAAATAATAGCAATTTTACTCTATAGCCTCCACCAAATCTGTCGTTGGCCCACTGTCACTGGTGCCATACTGCCAATGACTTTCTTCCCTGATCTCAGTCATGTTGACCTATTCCTTCTGTCTCTTCCTCAAGCAGAATTTAAAACATCTACATTGTATTTTGATGTCTATGAAGATTAGAGAGGAAAAGTATGTTTGCTGCCTTTTTTCCCTGGCCTGTTTTTATTGGGACATTATTCCTTGAAACTCTTGGCCTATGAAAGCACGCAGGTGAAATTATCCTTAATCGATATATATATAATCTTGGGTTACATGGGAATTGAATATCTAGAATAAATCAGCCCCAAGAAAATGTTTCTTTTTAAAATTTATTACATATTGGAACTTTATACAAAAAATAACATTGAGATATTTAATTCATGGTCCAGCTCTGGTGTTCATTTAAAGGTTTAACTATTTCCCACTGTTTAAATATATCTGTCTACTCTTTTGTGCTAACTTAGCGTGTCCGAAATATTGAAAAACAAATGATCAAGGAATTTAAGGAATACTACCCTGGTGAAGCCAGAGGATATTCTTGAGGAGAAAAAAAAAGAATGCATGAAACTTATTTAACAAGAAAGATTTGAGTCAGGTAATCTACATAATATATCCACTGGCATTAAGGCTGTCATCTTGGTATTGCATTTCTGGTACGAATTTCGCAATAGCTGTCTTTCACTGTCGGTTCTAATAAAGAGTGTTGGTCAGCTTAAATTCCCTGGGAGCTCGGAGTTATGTTTTGTGAACTGCATGTGCCTGAGGCCTCTCATGCATGATTTAAACTGCTTTGTAAATGTCAATAGGTGGAAAAGCATTGGATCCCTTGTAGATTTCTCCAAATCCTCAAAGATGTGTATGCCATGTATAAACCATGCTGCACTCTCAAGGCCATTGCTGTTTTTTATACTTGCCTAACTGGGGGTTTAAGGTATTGCCAGAAGCAAGATATCAGTGTGTGCATGTCTCGATCCAACTGGCCAATGAAACTCTTTATTAAGAAAACCTTTGCACCAGAGAGCGTCTCCAGTGACCTGAAATGGGCACACCTCATGAATGTTGAATGGTCTTCAAACTCAATTTTTTCATTCTTGACTTTTTTCAAAACACACATTCGATTTCATCGAATTTACTGATTTCATACACCATTCCGTGGACAGCTGTGTGGGACTGTAGAAAAATACCTCCATTGGGAGTTCTCAGGCCTGGGTCCTGCCTGTTTCTGCCACTTCTGGCAGTTTGCTTGGGGCAAGCCACTTAACCTTTTTCGGGACCCCCCCCCTTTGGATCCAGGGAGGATGAATCCAGGAGGCTGATAAATGATCTCCAGTTACTCCTCGTCTCTCCAGTATCATGGATTCCAAGAGATAGTGACAGACAGCCAGTATGACACTTTTAAAGCCATGGGAACACTTGTAACTTTTTAATTAGACTTGTTCTGTTCTCCACGGGGCAGCAGCCCCAGAATGGCCATCCGCACTCACACAGAGGGGTCTGAATGGTCAGCCCAAAGGCTTGCTTACCAACTCATCTGTTCAGAGCCATTCCTTGTGATGTTTCCCATTGCCCCGAGAGCAGTGTGAGGCTGCTCTCCTTGCTGTCCCTGCCCGCCACAGTCCTGTATTCCTTTAGTAAAAGGTGTTTTCTCACTTTCATATCTGAAGAGGTCAAAGCAAATGATAGTGAGGGGATGGCATTCCAGGGTAGAGGTCCCCCACTTGAGCAGAAACACTAAACTGGCTTTCTCGGAGGCTGTTTCTTACTCATTTGGGGACCCTTCGCTCTAGCTAGTGTGGTGCCTGGAGACCAAAGTGCTTAGGAAGGGTGTGTTGCACAAACATTGCAGAATGAAGTTTGTCAGAGTCAGCCATCAAAACAGAGATGGCCCTTTTTGTTCTTCTGATTCCTTTTTTTATTCCTACATAGCTCTGGATGAGTCACTTTGATCTTTTCCTTCCCCAAGTTCACTCTCTAACATAGTCTCTTCCTGAGGGGACAGTTTTCGCAGGATTAAAGAAGAGTTCCTCTGGCAGCTCTGAGGCCAGCCTGCCTAAGTCTGAATCCTGACTTTTCTCCTATTAACTGTGTCACCTTGGACAGGTTGGTTAACCGTTCTGTATCTCAGAGTTTAATCAGCAAAATGGGACAATACAAGGACCTATCTCATTAGATTGTGAGGATTAATTGGGTTGTGCACATATAGCTTTTTAAAACAGTACCTACGTATGGAAGTGTTTGCTGTTATTAATAGTTTCTCTTGTTTTTATTATTTTTGAAAGTACTAAGTTGAACCTTTTTAAAAAGAGAACAATTTCGCATTGTTGGAAAAAAGTCATTTGCCTAATTCCCATCTTCTCCACCACCCCAGTGGGAGTGGTCTGAAGGGTAGAGCACGGGTCTGAGGTCTCATTCACTCAGTCTGGGTCCGTGCCTGTGTAGTTAGGACACACCGCTCCCGGCCTACACTGTCTTGATGTCCGCGTCCTTGGCAGCCACAACAAGGCTGAGTTGGAACTCTGCAGCCTGGAGACCTTTGCAACACTGTCGCTACCAGTGTTCTGTTGGTGTGTTTATAGAATGTCAAGCAAGCACGCACTTTGTCACCCTCTGACATGACCTCGGGGTTACTTTCTGAGGCTGTTGACAAATTTTTAGACATCCCAGTTTTATCAGCGGAAACCTTGAAGAGTGACAAATGGTTCTTGGAAGAGTTGGTACATACTATAAAATGTCAGCTGGCTCATTTATAACCTGGTGATGTCCAGCGTCTAAGCCGTGCTATCAGCATAGACTATAGATAACTCACCCTCATGATGCTCCACTCTCCCCAAGTACTTTGTGCAGCTGTTCTGGTTGAAGACCCAGTTGACATCTATAATAGATATCAAATGGAGAGCCTCTTATTTTATCACTTTCTGTGTTTCAACACTGGCAGTCCCTGCGGACTGTTGGAAACAGGCAGCCGGCACATTATGGGAAAGGTGACTTGCTGAGCCCCTGTGCCCCGAGGACGTTATTAAGTGCTGCAGAACCTTGTTAGCTCATAAAGTTGGTTCAAACCAATTATTGCTGTGCGACCATTACCATCGCCAAGAATGTAACTCTTTTAAATTCTTGCCCATAAAGCCGATCTTTCCAGTACATTATATCATAGAGCAAGGCTTCTGATCTGGCCACAGTTGCATTCCACTGGCTGCAAAGACTAAACACTGCATTTGCTGCTCAGTATTGGTTATCCTTCAGTGCTTCGTGGAGGCGGCAAGACTGCTATTTATAGATTTACTTTCTGTCTCCCTGGTTCAGCACAGTCAGTTTTGACACACTGTCCCAGTAATCTGATCAGCCATGCTGCTTTTAAATGAAGGTCTAGGCTTGGCCTCTGCAGAGAGGGTGACAGCTGTCAGATACAGATAGTAGGCTACAGACCCTGGCTGCTAACACCCTCTCATTCATTCCTGTTACAGATCATTGACCACAGCTTGAAGCCATGCTTTACAGTCCGCCGATTAGTTGGCAAGAGATCTACATACTGTATTAGCAAGGTCAGCCACTGAGATGAAGGCAAAAAACTTAAAAACCCCTGCACTATTTTTAAACCAGTAGCCATTTGTTAAAGCTGGTTATTTTGGTGCATGTCTCTCTTCTTTTTCTTTCTTTTCTTTTTTCTCGCTCAAAACAAAAGATACTTGTTAAAACTATTTATGAGCATTCATGGAGATGGTGAAGATGAGGTGTTTCAAACCTGAGAAGGGTGCAGTCTTTCTCAGAAACTCATTCAGCCATGGTGGTGTAGAAAACAGCGTTAGCCATGCTCGTTCCTTGTTTTGATCAGGACCGTGTTGGGAAATCTCAACCCAGGGATCCCAGATAAATGTTTGACCTGTGAGTACTCCTGGCCATAAACGTGGTGGATTAGGCAAGTCTGGGCCGAAGAGAGCTGAGTTTTAGCTCTTACGAGGCTTAAATCCCTATTCACTCCTAACTAAGAGGGTCAGTCTTCCTAGTCAGCTCCAATGATTGGGCCCATTAGAGAGGCATTCCCTTCCAGGGTCCATCTTCTTCCAGCCCCTCGTATCTGGGCATTATGGAACCTGGCATTGTTCAATGTGCCATGTCAGACTTGTGAGGAGAACTTGTCCCCAGGGACACCTCATCGTAAAAGTGATTCACTTGACTTCTTCGTATCCACTGAACATCCCTGCTGTTCTAGAATCAACACAAACGACCAAACCTTCGATCTTATCTTTACCCAGAAAGGTGTCTACCTACAAGATCTTGAACTTGATCTCACCGTAACCACCCTCCTCCGTGCTTCCACCTCTCCTCCTCCTTCATTCCCACTGATCATTCCTTTACCTTCATGACAAACACCTGTGCCTTCACCCTTCTCTGTTGTCCCCTGAGATCTCATTATCCTCATGTGGACCCAGCTGGAATTCCCATTCTTTTACAAGGTTATGCTCTCTACTGTCTCTATTTTATATCCCCCTTGCCCTCTTCTGTGAACTTGTTACATCTTCTTGTTGCTTTCCCACTCCTGTCTGATCTCTCCTCTTTCAGTCTCTACTTTTTGTTGACTTATGACCCAGCTCGGTTTCCTCAGGGTTCAAGGGCACTGCAGGCCCTTGACAGTGTCTCAGTCTACCATCTTATGGCATTGCCTCCTGTTTTGTTCCTTCTCCCCTACCCAAGGCCTCATGCACACATTTTCTGAACACGCCCTGCACTGTCAAGCTGCTCTTGCTGCTTTTGCCCTTCTCTCACCCTGGAGAACCTTAAAAATGACAGGTCTCAGTATACTTGGTATACAGGCTCAATTAATATTTGTAGGATGAGAGCACGAATACCAGTCAAACGTTTGACATTGTTCTCAGTGTTAACTCAAACGCTTTGAATGAAAAGGTCGATAAAGATTAGTGGAAAGAAGTTACATCTGACCACAAACAAAGTTGAGATTGAAGACTTACTAGAAGTATAACTTTGAGCAGGTTACTCTGAGACCTGAATTTCTCATCTATAAAATGAAGCAAATGATATCATCGTCAGATTCTTAAGAGGATTAGAGAAAAATAGAAGTAAAATGCCTAGCATGGTACCTGGCAGAGAGAAGGAACTTGGTAGATGTTAATCCCCCAACTCTGTCATACAGCACCCGCTTCGGTCTTCAGTGTTCTGGGAAGTTCCTTTCCATTTACCTCAGGAGGTGACAGGTAGGACTGCTTTGGTGGCGAGAGAAGGCTAGGAGTTAGATCCCCTGGGTCTCCTATGTTTTACTGCAATAAATCAGGGGATGTTTAAGCAGACTTTGGCCTGCAGAAGGTGACTCACTCTCACATTCTCAGCTTCCTGCCCAGGGAATCCAGGTGGAAACTGGGCTTCCACTTCCCTGCTTCAGATTGGAGCTGGGAGACTTTAGCTTGTGTGGAGGAGCGTGGGGAAATCTCAGCCTGGCTGCTGTGTGGTATGTGGGTGCAGGATGTGTCAGCTTTGGGAAGCACAAGCCTCTGCCCCAGACACACCGGCTGGTCACGCCTTTGCAGGGGTGAAGAGCAGCCCCAAGAACGCTCTCCCTCCCCTTCTAGCAGTGATCATGAGGTGAGGTTTGGAAGGGTTCTGGTCCTGTCAGGACTGAAGAGGAAGATCTGGGTTCTGTGCAGAGCAGCTTTGGGATATTAATGAGTCTGTGTTCCACAGAAAGGGGAAACTTGCCTGTTTCATTTATTTGCAATAAACCATATGAGATAACATTTGTAGGCAGCTCAAGTATTTGTCAAGTTCAGAAGTAATTCAGGCATGTGACGGGGATGGGGGAGTCATTTCGATGTTACAAATTTTTTGTTGTTGGGTTTTGGGTTCTGAGGAGTCGCTTGGCCTAGTGAGGACTGTCCAGAGGGAGGAGACAGTGCCAGTGGGCACATGTGAATACACATGACAGGCTTCGGCTGATGCCACGTGTAGGAAATGATCCTGGGCTCTTGCTGATGTGCACAGGGTGGGACAGAGGTGTAGGAGGGACATGCTCATGTTTTAGGAGGGAAAATACAGGGTCACCTTTGCGGATGGAAAATAGTAAGGTCCTGGAACGTGCCTCTAATGAATTCCTTACATGCTGTTGAAATGGCAGCAATCATAATAGCTTATTTCATGTGCCTTTGAAGGGTTCCAGCAAAATGAATCTGAGCGAAGGCAGGGTTTGGGGGAGGGCCAGGGAAAGAGGAGAGAAAGTGAAATATTACTACTTAAAACATATTCCCAGACATAATAAAGCATTAAAGTGAAAATATTGTTGAGACAGCTTTCATTATGCATGTTCCAGGCCTCGTTATGGAATAAGCAGAAGTGACTGTGCAGCCGAGAGACCCGACAATATCTGCACTGAATTCCTATTATGTAAGAAAGGCTTTCTAGTCCCTGCCAGTGTCGGGCTGTGATGGTTGGTTTTCAATAAAGGTCAGAATCAGTGCCACACTGAATAGAGCTAAAAGTGTGTTTCATTCTTTTGTAGGCCACGGGCACTGTTGGGGATTGATCTGAAAATCTGGTCTGTTGCAGGCCTTTGCTCTCAAGGGAGATTAATATTTTAGCTATTCCTTTTTGTTCAGTGCTTCTAAATGTATTTGGAATGAAAAGAAAGGTTAAAGAGGGGCTCTGGGACGGCTAGCTTCAGAGACTAGATCATTTCATGAAGGGAAATCAATTAAAAAAGGTTGACTGTGAACATTTATCCATTTAGCTCAGCCGCTATTGAATTTTCATGATGGACTTCGACTCTTCGGAGAGAACGGAGTTAATGGCAATTGTTCCTTTCTCCTCAAAATTTATTATCTAGTTTATTCAATGGAAAACACTCCATCAAACTAGATAGAGGCCTTAGGCCTATTGATAGATTTGCCTGTGTGGGGCTGGAATGGGGAGGTTTGTCACAGATGTCCGGCCTTTGAAGGAAAATTAAACAAGTATCTCATTACAGAATGCTTCACTGGTCCCCGGAGGTGGCCACAGACGCAGTGGATTTAATGAGCTGGGAACGCCGATGCTGCCAAAGTTTACCTCGACCTGTCTTTCTGAAGAACTCCCCTATTTAGGCCCACTCAAGCAAAGGAGAAAGGCACCATGCTGTTTTCTCCCTTTCAACTCCAAAGAAGGGGATAATGCACTTTTTGTGCCATGCATCCAGAGGAATTATGTGTGCTAATTTGATTAGGGGAGATTTGATTAACTGGAAAATGAGGGCTTTGCTAAGACTTTCACACGCTTAATTTATCCCTTGCAAAGCAGACGCAACATTGTGTCATGAAACTCAGAAGGCATATGGGAACAGTATTCAGTGGTTAGATGGCCTTTCAGGCCCAACAATATCAGGGATTGCCACGGTTCATATTGGGATAATCATTTTAGAGCATTCGCTTTGCTGCAGAATACAAATTGCATTTGGCCATTGCCGTTAAACGGTTCAAAGGATAATGAGATTAATATAGTAGGAAACTTAGCTGAGCAAAAAGCTCTTTTTTTTTTTTTTTTAACACCATTGTAACTAGTTTCAAGGGGAATTGGTTGAAAAATGCCACTGTTTTCTCCAAAGAATTCATTACGTTTTGTGATCCCATTACACTCCTGGTCTTTCTTGGGAAAGGGACATCTCTTCCATCATCAAGCGCTCCCTGAACTTTGGGATATGTCATTGTTTAAGCAGAGATGTGTTTCTGTTGATGCACTGAATAGCCCCTTTCTCCATGAAGACGTATGAATATGAGCTTGGTTGTGGACTTAGAGGCCTGGAGAGATCATGGCTTGACTAGAATTTTTCATTTAAAAAAAAAAAAATGTGCTTTTAGCAATGAACTGCCAGGGTCTCTTCTACCCTTCTACTCCCACGAAGATTGGATTACCAACAAACTTTTCACCTTCTGACATTCCCAAGGGATTACATAAGAAGCATCTTGTCCTTGCTTTTGCCAGGTATATTTTTTAAAAAATAATAAAATTAAAAAGTTGACAAAAGACCAGCATATCAATCTCTACTAACATCTGAAAAAAATTTATTTCAAAAGGCTTTCAGTGTTGAGAGGACACCAGGAATGCCAATGACTTTTTAATAGAATCCCTTGGCATTCCTGCCCCAGTCTTTTCCTAAGACCTCCTTGCCTTTGCTGATTGCGAACTTCTATCTAGCTTCAGAAGCTGTCTCCATTCTGCCAAGTTTACTTAATCAGATTTTGCCCTCTCTGTACTTAGACTTGCTTTAGTGCAGGCAACTTTTGAACCCCGTTTCGCTGTTAGCACAGAATCTGGGCTTTTCTACTAAAGACAATTAATTAGTAAGCACACACGTGCTGGGTTTCACTTTAACACCGGCCGGGTTTTCACTCTCCGGAGAATTGGGACTGCCTCCTGTCATTCTCTGTTGGCTGCTGCACTGCAGAAACTATGAAAGGAGCCACTAACTAGGCAGACCACTGGCCTAGTTTGGGCAGAGCTGCTTTGTTGTAGCTGGATGGACGTTTACATCTCAGGTCTGTTTATTGACTCCCCTCTCCCCCCCCCCGCCCACCCCACCCGCCTCTGTAGGGAAGAGCTCACCTGATTGCCTGTTCTCACTGTGGGACTTTATCGGGACAGAAAAGACAGGCTGTTTGTGTGTTTGCTGATTGCTGTACTGTGGTAGGGCTGCATGGGTCAGGCCGTGCTTCTTTGGGGAAACAGGCCCTGCCTCTTTAAGCGGGTTGCAGGGTAATGGTTCCGCTTGGTTGCATAACCAGAAGGGATGGTCAGTACTGGGCCTGCAGAAAGGAAGGCTTCATTAAAACGCTCGCAGAGACTGAGATGAGTGGTCTCCAGTTGGAGTTCTTTCCATCTTCCCATCTGTTCACTGCAGTTTTTAAATTAAATATGCTGAGATTTTTTTTGGCCTTCTCCAAGAACAGAAAAGCCAGCTGTGCCAATGTCACTCGTTTCTGTGCTTTCCGCCAGCGCTAATGAGCAGGCACATGGGGTATCGCTGCCTGTGTTCCCCTCTTTACCAGCCATCATGAGTTGCTATGGGTAGGAACCAAAAGTGCCAAGCCCAAGCCTCTCACTGCCTCCTCTCCCACCCCCTCAGCCGCACCTTGGTACTAAAGAAGCCAGCTAATGAATGATTCCACTTGTGGTTAGCTAGCTAATGGAAATGACAGGCTTAAATAACCTTAAAGCATGCAGCCAATGCTTGTCTGTCTGATCAGGGCCTTCTGCTGCACCTGACACTTTCAATACCGTAATGGCATTCACATGCATTCTTTTTGAATGCTGTCATATAGCAAGACCTTTCGTCTCTTCCTTTGCTGGGAGGATGCCTGGCAAAGCTATTAAGTCTGTGATGGAAATGACAGTTAACTGCGGGCCTGTCAGTCCCACTTTGGAAGTCAGCACATCCTTATACCCATTAGGGGCGCATCACGGGAACTTCAGAAATAAGCTGCTGTAATACACGGTTGGGTTGTTCCACGCCTGCGAATGTACCACCCAGCAAGCTTTGCTGATAGTTCTGCCTCGCCTCTTCCCGTAGGGTTTGGTTTTTGATATAATTTCAGATTAGGGGTAGTAATTACTTTTAAAGCAAGGCAGCCTAGCTATTCTTCGTTGGTAGGTTGTGGTTCTTCTAAATATGGTTGGTGCTTGATGGCTTTAGGAGACTCATATTAGTTGGGTTTCCAAGAGAAGTTCTGTCTCGGCATCCAAATTCTTAATTGGCCTCCTGGTTTTGCAAAGGGGGCTCTAGGCAGATGGGCATGTTTTATTACCAGCTAGCTATGTCTTGGCCCAAATTCCAGCCTAATGTTCTACGGGACTTTGGCTAAGCCTCAGCGGCCCCTCTTGCCCCAAAGTACAAGGCCTCACCTAGAGACTGGCCTGAGTGGCCTGTTGTCCTCTGGGCCCTCTGAGATAAAAAAAGAAGTGGGTCAAAGAGAAGGATTCAAGAGATCCAGAGAAGCTGCTGCCCCAGCTCAGCTCTATTTATAACCACTCATTCCTCCCACTATAAGCTTCATTCTTACTGCAGTAACCCCTTTGTCTGTCTTTGAAGACTCCATTTTGTCCTTGACTCCTATTGGCATTTCCATTTTGGGGGTGAAGGAGGGATGCTGTGGGACCTAAACACGTCGAAGGTTAGACGTACAGCTTTCAGTTTCTTGATTTGCCCATACAGTCAATGTGGCTGTTCGTTAGGGCACAGATGTCCACTTCTGACCAGCAGCTGAGAATCGAAGCTTTCCAGGTAACGACCGGGAAATGCCTTTCAGACTCACTGCCGTCCAGCGGCTCTCAAAACTGCGTGGAGAGGAACAGTAGCTTAGAAGAATTCCGAAAAGGTACACAGTCCTTTTCTTCTAGAATGGTGTTTTCTGAAATATTTTCCTGGAATAGTCTTTTCATGAGATATTAATAGATGTCCTAGGATTAAAGATTTTGTTTAGAATTATTGGGTTAGATCAAATAAGGCAAATATATTTGGAGGGTTGGTGATAGGTGTGCTAATAGTATGCTGTTTACCAAAAAGATTTGACCTTTGAATACTTATTAACATTTCCTAGGTCCCTTGGACTCTATAGTTTGGGAGATATTGCTCCAGATCCTGTGAGTACCAGCAAACCAAAGTGTAACCTTCACTGCGTTCTGCTTTAGAATGGCACCATAAGTTCTGCAAAGAGACTCTAATAGCCATGTGAACGTCATTGCTGGGACTTCTAGATGAATGACTGGCAAAACATTTTTTAGTATATCGTATGTTGTTTTCTGTACGTAGACCCTCAGGAGAAATAACACTGGTTACATACAGGGTCACGAACTGTTAGTGGAGCTTCTTCAGAACAGTGGGTTTCTCTTTGTCTCGTGGCCCCGGGAACTGTGCCACTGATTAGGTTTCCCTCCTCACCATGGCTGCCAGAAGTCCAGAGCCAGCTTCGTTGCCCACCCGTTGTAATTAAGCAGCAGGTGACTGATAGACAAATCCCATTACTGTCTCTGTGCACACCTACTCAGTGTATGTTCCTTCTCCTCTACCAATAGTTTTCAAAAATAGTTTTCTTTTCATTATATGTTAACGCTACATCACATCTCTTCCAGGGCAAGGCAGGGCAAGTGATATGCCCTATTACCGAATCCCAGTCTTAGCTACCTAGCTGATAAATTGATTTTGACTTCTCTGGGACTGCTGGTGCTTTGGTTTTGTCAACAGGGTTGATGTGCAGTTGACGTACAGCCATAGCCGTGGTGACGGTTACTTAGTGTCTAGGCATATATACACCTTTTTGGCTCTGGAGAGTCTCAGGTATGGCGGTCCTTGATTTTCTGTTTTCCATCATTGGAGCCATGAAAACAGTTTCCTAAGCCATGTTTTCAATTTTTTCCCCATCTATGGCAAGCTTATAAAGCATTTTGTCCATATATGTTTTGTCCTCAGTAGATTCCCAGTAGGATATGTGAGGTATCCTAAAAATTTAGAGCTAAAAGGAACCGTAAAGCTCTTCTGTTCTAGGGCTAGCAGGTAGGTTTCGATTGTCCTGCTGTCTCTAATCTATTAGGTGGCTGCCTAGAGTATTGCATTGAGGACTGTGGGCCAAAAAGGAATAAGAGGACAGATTGATTAGTGATGTCTGCTACGAGTATGGCATTAAGGAGAGGAAGTCAGCACTGAATGTTTTCTATCCCCAATCTTCCTTTTGACAGATGTAGTTACCAGAGATGGACATGGCATTGGAAATAAAGTACACTTATTCCAATTCCAGGACTCTTTTCATCCCATCTTGCTGAAGTAATTCTTATTGTTCCAATTATTCTAGTTAGTAAACTAGAGCTCTAAAAATTTAAGCTACTTCTAGACTTGCCACTGAGTGAATTGTAAAATATAAAACAGCACCCTCTTCTTCAGTCTTTTTCCCAGTTTATGGTAGAGTTAAGGAACAAAACTATTCCATGGTCAGACCTAACCAAATTGTTGTTGTCTACAGTTAGCCCAATTATCTTGATTCAATTTAAAAAAAAAAAAAAAGCCTATCTCTAATTGAGATGTACCCCACAGTAAGCTATTTTCCCCGGGGTACTTATTTGGTCAAAGATGCTGCTAGCCAAAGCCACACAAACAAGTTTAAGACTCCTAAGGTATATTCTCTTTTCTTAAAAAAAAAAAAAAAAAAAAAAAAAAAGGGGAGGAACATTGTAGAAAATAAAATTTGGTGACTTTGCCATCTCAATATTCAATGCTGATAAATGTCACATTAGTAAATACTTCAAACAATAATCCAGATGAAATTGAAAGGAAGAGTTTTGCTCTAAAGGATTTTTTTTCTTGAGACAGTGGAATTCTTTTCCCTAAACAATTTGCTAATAAAAATTGGTGCTGTTTTTGTTTCTTCTTTGCCTTAGTTCATCATAAATCAGGTTAGCAGTCTTGTTCACTTACTTACTGATGGAGCATCCCATCACATCTTCATAAGTGTTGGAGACATGAGTTTCGAGCCTACCTTGTCTAGGGATAGGACAGAATAAGTACAATTAATAAATCATTTTTTCAAGCTTTTTTTCCAATGGTCTGTAGACTGCTCTCTCCTGACATGAGTCGAGCTATTTAATGTGATGGAATCCATCTTGGAGGGCTTTCTCCGTTCAGGCTAAGTGATTGAATTCACAGTTCCACTGATTTAATGCCTCATTTGTCATTTTGTTGAGGAGAGATTTTTGGACCCGTTTAGTTGGGAGATTGGCTGGAGTGGAAGCTGGGAGAGAACCTGCCCCTGAGCCACCATTTCTTTCCTTTTCAAACATGATTCATAATCAGCCTGGAAGAAGCAGGAAGATAATAGAAGATGACCAACCGTTCTGAAAGGCAGGCTGCTGTGAAAGTTGATTGCGTTAGCAGGACAGACTCGGAGATATCTTCCCACCAGGATGCAGGCCCCAGAGAAAGCAACCATTTTAGTGACTTTAGCAATCACTGAGTGCCTTCAAAAATAACCAGCAATGACTTGGTGGAACCATACTTCTCTAAAATGTATTGGAGATAGAAGCAAACTTCCAGCTTTTAGCTGCCAATAGCCCTGTGCCAATTAGAATGAACACACTTGATGGTTTCACTCTTGCAACCCCTGAAACAATATAAAATGGAAATATAAAACAATATAAAATGGGGTTTCAGAGCTGGAAGCCAGGCTGGTCTCGTACAGATCTTAAGCTATGCGGATGTGCCCTGTGCAGTAGCTCAGCTGCCTGCTGAATGGGAGTGGGGGAGGCATGCAAGCCCCGCATCATCGACACTCCAGGAGGGTGCTTCCTGCCCATCCTCCCCCTCACCGTGTTTCCTATTAGTTCTTCAGGAAGGAAGGCAGGTCAAAAAGGTGGATGAAGTAGGTCAGAAAGAGGGCAGTCTCTAATGGGGTGGGGGACGACTACTTCTTTGCTGGGAGGAATTCTCTCCTGTGGAAAATGGGTTCCGAATCAAGCTCAGTCTACAAGCCTGACCTCTGAAGGTGCCCAGGCTGTCAGGGCTGCAGCTGCAGGTCTTCCGCTGGCAACCTTTTGCTCTCCAGCAGAACACACCAGACTCCCTGTAGAATTGACTGGGTGTGCAGGGAGAGTCAGGTTATTTTTTTAATTGAAAACTAATTGTTTTTCTTCAGAAAATGGGAACACTAAAACCTTCCAGGCAAATAGAAGAGTAATAGATGTTCCAGTGTCTAGACCTAAAATGGGGTTTTATCAGTGATTAATAGATCACTACACGGTCTGTGGATAAGCTTCGAGGAGCCCAGGAACCCCCTGAAAGTATATTTAAAGTTTTGTTTATTTATGTGCTTGTACATCAGCCTCTGAAGGAGGTCCAAAGCGCTCATCAGATTTTCAAGTGGATCTGTAACAACAATAACAACAAAAGTCAAGATCCACGAAACATGCACAGGTCATCTTTTTAAGGTGCACCCTATTCGTTATCCACCACATTTTCATCCTGATTCACCATCCTGATTCACCACCATTCTCCCTACTAACTAGAGCCTTAACAAGATAGACCCTGGGTCCCAGGGAGCCATATTTTCATTGAGTAAAGGTTTTAGAACCTTCCACATGTGCCAAAGAGACTTTGCAATCACTTTTATTCCACCTCTGTTTAGGCAATTTTTTTTTGTTGTGTGGTGTAGTTGACTTTTTTTATATATTGTTCATATAGTTACAATGTTTCTATTTTAGAGTTCTCCATTCGAGAATTTTTTATCGAATTTTTTATTGTTGGTCAAAGGTGGGGCCAAAATTGAGCTTTGGTTTGTATATAGCAATATTTACTTTTACCTAGAATAGTAAAATCAGAATTGTAAAGTTGTCTTACCCAACCCACTTTTGCCATGGAAGCCCACAGATGTGAGGTACCTTTCTCAAGGTCACACATCTAATGAGTAGTAGAGGTAATGAGTTATTTTCTTCTTGGTTCTTATTGAAGAAAAGGGCGTTATGGAACTAATGGAATTTCACAAAATTGGCAGTTTTCTTTGTGGTTATCATTAAAAGAAAGCCCAGCATGGTTTTATGGAAATCTCACAAAAGTCCATCTTTTCAGCCTTTTTCAGATCTGTATCCTTTCCCCATGACCTTCCTCTTCTTCCTCTTCCGCCTGCCTCCTCTTCCTCGTCAAGCTGAGTGCAGAGAGCCCCCCACCTGAGCCCTGCAGAGGCTTTCTGCTGGGCCCTCAGGAAGCCTGCATTCTCAGACTCCCGCAGCTGCACACAGAAACCACATCTATTTGTTCATGTGCCCTTGCTTTAAATGATCCAGTCTTCCCACCATGCCGCCCAAAGAAATAAGAAGGTCAGGGGAAGGGGAAAGGAAAAAGACCGGTGCTTCCTACTGGGGCAACCTGAGACTCTCCACTTCCTCAGACTCGGGTATAGACGCGCCTTTTCATCTGCAAGAAAGCTGCAGAGTGGGTGGGGTTTGTTCCTGAATTGCTGTGAGTTTCCCTTCCTCTCATTCTTCGCAGCTTTTAGAAACTATGTCTGTTTTTGACGCGGGCCTTCGATCGGGCCAGAGAAGATTCCACAGAGAGACCCTCCCCTTTTTTTTTATGAATAAGGGCTCCTTTCACCTTTGTTCAGATTGTCCCACCATGTTGCTGCCTAAAAAAAAGTGTTGTATATATAACCTAGATTATGTCCCTATAAAGTGAATTTGTAACGACTCCCTCTGAGCTTAGCAAAAGTATGTCTAGACAATTTTTTTCTGCCTTTCCCTCCCAAACCTCGTTGGGTTAAAAATAGAGAAGGATTTGTTTTAGTATAGTGTAGTACTGTATCTTTAACCTTTTGTCCAAATGCATATTGCCTGTTTAAGATTTATTCAGAGAAAGTGTGTAACTTATATATAAACCAGCTTCCTCAGACCTCGAGACTGCCCTGGCTGGCTTTCCTGCTGCCAGCGGATTAGCCAAGTCTCCAGAAGTGTTTACAGGAAGCTTAGACAGGGAAGCACATTAGTATCCAAATTTTTCCCTTTAGTTAAGTCTTACGGTAAATATCCTAGAGATTATATTTTTTAGCAACCACTTTAAAGAGACTGGGGAGATTAATTTAAAATTGATAATCGCATGGCAGTACCACAGCTTAACAGCTCAAGGTCGCCTCGTGGAGCCGGCTGCTCTCAGGGGACTCCAGTTCAATTCTCTTTGCTGCCAGTTGAAATCAGAATCACAACCGCAGTGATTAGCAGTGAATTCCCTGATCTCCATTCCCAGCAGAAGGAGGGGGCCTGTTTTTCTTGGTAGCAGTTAGTTAACCCCTTCGGGGAGGGTGGAGGCAGAGGAAATGACTGATGGGTATAAGGTGGGCCTAGCAATCTCTGTCTTTGCAGAAGCTACCAGGTAGTCCTGAGCATCTTCAGGTTTGGGAGCCACTGCTTTGGGGGGAGTGGTGGTGAGTGGCAAAAGAAAGAGCCTCCCTGGCTGCCCTCTGGCCCCGTGACCCTGCCACCTGCACCCGCCACTGCTCAGAAGCCTCCGGAGGCCCCTGCTTCCATGGCTGCAGAGCAGCTCGGTCAGGCGGGAGAGCCGTTCTTTGTAGAAAGAAGCAGAAAAGCCTGCTTTCTGCCCCTCTCCCAAGCTTTTTTCTTTTCTTTTTAATGGCCTCTGGCTACCCAGAGGACGATTATGGATAGTATTGTAGAGCAGCAGTAAGCCAGTGTTAATGAGCTGCAGGATATCAGACACAAAAAGAGAAAATATTTCCCTGCAGGCCAAAAATTAATTTTAAAAATTAATGTAAACCACTAATGCTGCAAGTGCCTCCATTAAATTATGGGACTGTGACATGTTCCAGTGCTATATTTTTACCATTGAATTTGTTATCTAAGAGGGTGTTCATTGTTTGTTACGGTGTGAACCTTGTTTCCTCCAGATAAGCTTGTTCATTAGTAAACTGGATCCCTGCCACCACCCTGTTTTCTTCGCACTGAAGTAATGCCTCTGTAGCATAAATGTAAGGACAGGTCGCTCCACTTTAATATCAGAAATGTAATCAAAGCGCCTCAGTCTGGTTTTAAATGGCTTCAGTCTTTCCCAGGAATGAAATCTGGAGGAAAAAAAAATACTTCTCTCTGCTGCTTCTGACCACTGCTTTGGCAGACAAGCTCTGAAAGAGGCTGATAATTATTAAACAAAAGTATCTTGTTTCCCACTGAGGTCTCCGGATCACTCTGTCATTAGACTGGATTTATTTCTAGGGTTTCATTCACACTGTGACAGCTTTGGGGGTGATAAATTCTGTGTTTTAATTTCAGGCAGAAATGAAACTGGTCAAATGCAATTTGGGAGGGGAACAGCCCTTGATAAAATGGCTGTGCATCCTAATGCCTGAGCACAGGGCCAGAATAAGGAAGGCATCTTGGGTGGCATGCTGAGACTCTGCCAAAGCAGACAGAGCACCAAGGCCAGGCCTGGAGGCAGCGCAGAGACAGGCCGGGGACAGCCAGGTATAGTGCAGGCCCAGAGCACCCCTACGAGTGACAGTTCCCCTGTTCCGGGTTTGTGAGCACTGACCTTGCCTCTGAAGAAGGAAGAGGGCAAGCGGACAGGTGCCACGTGCTCCTGGGCGAAGACGAAGCATGGCGAGTGCACTGTGGCAGTGACTGCTGACACCGATGTCCGTTGTTGTCATTTCAGACACGCTTGCAGGCCACT
Organism: Eonycteris spelaea; assembly: GCA_003508835.1. Classification (NCBI taxonomy): domain Eukaryota; kingdom Metazoa; phylum Chordata; class Mammalia; order Chiroptera; family Pteropodidae; genus Eonycteris; species Eonycteris spelaea. Next base: position 5,580,997 of record PUFA01000089.1, read on the forward strand.
GCCCAGGGTATTGCAGGGGCCTAGCCCAGCCCGTAGGTTCTTGTCGTGCCTCCACAGCCTGCTTCTCAAGGTATTGAATAAGCTAAGGGTCTGATTTCCACCCCCAAAAAGGAAGCCAAAATTACTGACTCCTCTGATATCCTTTTTTGCTTCTGTTTACTTATTTAGCAAATACCAAATTCAGCACGATTTCTCATCTGAAAGGTGCATCAGTAACCAGTTGAGAGGGGAGAGAAAACCTGATTAGCAATAAGCTCATTTCCATAGAAACAGGATAATTAAGATGCTGTATGAAAAAGCATTGGAGATCCCTGACCCGTCAGCTTTCGGGGGTCCTGCAGAGGGCAACCTGTCCCTGCCCCAATGTGGAAACAGGTGGACGGACACACAGGAAGGATGCTCAGGCACTCTGTGTGGCCCTGTGACTTTCCACAGGGCTGTTGCTGTTTTGCCATGCTCCGAGCACATGTAACACAGGCCTGTAACAGCGCTAGGAGGGTGGTGAGCGACACCCTCCCTCTTCTTCCAAAGTCTCCTCTTCACTAATAGGAAACCAGGGTGCTCATTAATGACTTGCTGCTAAAAAAGGCATAAGCTAACTGATTCATTCAAAGAGGCCCATCAGGTCCTTGTGGCTAAAGGCTTCTAACCAGTCATGCTAAGTACATACTGTGTTAAAGTAGGAACTGCACGATAAATATCAAATGACTGAGGAGGTATTTGAAATATGTATTTCCTAAGCTTTATGGTGGCTTGTATATATTCTTATATATATTCCTTTATTATCCTCTACTTTTTTGTATGCAGAAATATTTCATAATCTAAAAAGAAGTTTTAAAAAGCTTTTAATATAATTATGATGAGGCCAGTGGGGGATGATTGCATTACAATATGGGGGCAGGGAGAGAGGTGAGAATGAGAGAGAGAGAGAGAGAGAGAGAGAGAGAGAGAGAGAGAGAGAGAGAGAGAGGAGAGAGAGAATGTGTGTGGGGTGGGGGGGTGAAGGGAAGATTATATCTGGGGCCAAGCATCTCCGGAACTGCTGTTGGCTACTAGAGACGCTGTCATTGGGAGCATGAATACAGGTCTGCATTTTACCTTAAGGAGAACACTGGAAGAAGAAGGCTCCAGGAAGAGCTGTGCTGTAACCAGCACAGGCTGCCTAGCACTGCTGTTTCTAGTACTTGAGACTAAGGGTTGCATCCCAGAATCTGGCATGAGAAATCAGCTGTTTGCTTTCCAGGGTGGATCGGCCTCCATATAGGCTCTGCTGTCAGTCACATTCAGTTGCAGGTTGACATTTATTGTTGCGTCCTCGAGGTCAGCACTTGCCCATAGATTTTCATAATTCCTTGATTTTCTTCTCACTCCAGCAACTCCTGTAACTCAGTTCCTTTCTCCCACTACTTGTAGTAAAGAGGAAGAAGTACAAAGAGAAATAGGGAAGCCTTCAGGTTGGGAACCAGGGGCCCTAGAATCCTTTGGAGAACTTTGTACTGAGCCAAAGAAGAATCACGCTAAATCTGAGGGAATCCTCCTAGTTAGTGAATCTTGAGGAAGTTTCATGTCTGCCTGGCAGATTATATTTTTAGGCTTGTAGCTTCCCTGCAAACACCATAACTGTATCTAATTCTGATTTCAGCACTGTCTGGCTTCCAGAGACTGTGGTCCTAGGCAGAAAGGATCCATGCACCCCTCCCCCATTACGTTTGCATCTTTACGGTTGGTGTGTATTTTCAAGCACATTTCTGGACTCTCTCTGTCTGAGTAGGTGTAGATGTAATTCCAGCCATACTGACTAGTTACTGACTAGCTTGTGAAAGCAGCCAGGAGTGGGCAAGATGGCCCCAGAATGAGACAGGAGCATCACATGAGAATGGAGTTTTTCAAGAAAAATGAGACAAACGATAGTCACGAGAACATGGAGTTTGGGCCAACCGCACCTTTTACTTTGTCCATGATGATGTTCACCAGCACTCTCTTACCAGGCAGGTGGTCATTGGCGAGCAGGTGACCGATCTGGGAATTTTATTCTGGTACAGTGACCTGCATACAGCAAGTGGTTAATATGAGCCTATTAACAATAATAGCAATAGATAACCTTTATTGAGCACATAATGTGTACCAGGCACTTCAGCGAAGGACTTTACATGGCTTTTTGTTCTTACTCCTCACAATCACCCTTTGAAATAGGTATTTGGAGGAATCATATAAATCACCATTTTCGTATGTCAAAACCAGTCCAATATTGACAATTTTAGGTGGCTCAATCTAATAATCTTATCGTGTAAAAATACAGTCAAGTATCAGCAACTTTATATGGTTCGATCTAATAATCTTTTGTATTTGTTTTCCCAATGGAGAAATTCAGACACTGAAACTTGCTCAAAGTCCCCCCAGCTAGCAGGTGGCAGGGCTGGAATTTGAACCAGTTGGTCCAACTTCAGGCCTTCGCAGTGAACCACCGCATGGTGCTGCCTCCTCCTTGGGGGAAGACAAAGGCAAATGTTCAAGGCCTAGGTGTTCAAGTCGGTTCTTCCACACCACAGCCATTTTTGAGATCAAAGAAGGCTGGTCAAATGAATCGAATGTTCCCTGGAGTCTCGGGTTATGCTGGTGATGCTGCTTAAAAAGAATGATATGTGGTGCGCATACCAGCCATCTGCAAGATGGAAAATCTCCCTCTAGGATCTCTGCTCTCTCTCCAGCAAAGAAAGAGACCTGTGTGGTGCCAGCAGAGGTGTTCTCAGCAGGACCTGGCCCATTAAATGAAAGACTTCCATGCTGAGCCAATCAAGAGAGACCTGGACAAAAATCAGACTCTTTCCTGCCCTGGAAACCCATGCCTTGCATCTGTAATTCATCTGCTAAATCAAGTGTGCAGCCGGTGGTTCAGCACAGAGGGGGACAGCCGGGAAGGGAAGAGAGAGGGGCAGGAGCTGCAGCACTTGAATTTCTAGCATCAGTCAAGTCAGGAAAAAGAAACAGGGCTGTGATAGCTTCTTGGACCTTATGTTTCCAGCAAAGAGAAACCAGCAGGAAAGATTTTTGAAAACTGATGAGCTGGTGAAAGGCATTAGAACAATGGCGGAAGAGGCTGGGCCCCCAGGGGCTGAATAGAACACAGTTCCGCTATTGCCTTTCAACAAGACTGAATAAAGTTTAGGATTTTTTTTTATGGGACTTGTAGCCATTTTTAAACTTTCATTTTTCATAATGTCACAGATAATCTTTTTATCTATTATCCACTGGCTCTTTTCTGAGAGGCATTTGCATCAAATAGTGCTGCACAGATCATGACTGTCTCTAGTGGGGAAAGCAGCTTGAAATGAAAGGTTATTCACTCCCTCTGCTTTCACTGGCTTTGTTCTTCATTCTCACACTTTTTTTTTTTTTTTACATCTGAATTCGGTTATTTCTGGAGTTTTTCTTTAGAAACCCTTCCATTCTGAGATCTAAGCATGTTCAGACCCCAGTCTATGTATCAGGGGTTACAAAGCTTACTTACATTCACTGAAAGTGAAGCATCTGCTTTGAAACCTTTGTTGGATACTCTATGTCCTCCAAAATCCCTTCAGAGCATTGCCTACAGTGGCTGCGACAATAAAAAGGCAGGCACTCATGCAGTGGGGGCCCTTTCCAGCGCCAGCCTCCCAGGGGTGTGGAGTGGTCACATGTACTACCAGACAGCCCACCCTTCCGGCAGCAAGGAGAGTGGGTCTGGGGGACGGCATTTCCTTTCACCCCTCTCCTATGGGGAGACTAAAATCAAGGGCTCTCCCAGGTGGCCGAGCACAGGTGGGAACCAGGAGCAGCCTGGGCCCACAGGGAGAAGAATCAAAAGCCAGCCCGTTTGTGTGTGAAACCCCATTGAAAAAATGACCTAGAAAGTCGTGGCGATATGACTGATGGTTTCCTCAGCTTCTGTCACAGAGTTGATCCCCCTCTAGAGGGTTCTGGGGGGAACCAGAGTTGTTCTCAAGCCTCTTGACAAAGCTGCTCCGGAAAACAACTGTTCTTCCCCTCCAGCTCCCTCCTCTGCTGCCCCAGGGGACAGTGCAGCAGGACACTCCCACTGTCCCCTCACACAGAGCCCAGAAACATTTCTTTCCTTCCCAAAAAGGAGCGAGAGCCCACTGCACAGGCAAGGCCCGAGGGGCCCCTGCGACTTCTGTGTTCAGACTGCGCCCGAGCTGGTCTCACACAGCGGCGCTCAGGTTGATAGTGACCTCACAGAACAGCGTGTTGGCTTGTTTTCACATGTGTCTGTAAAGGGCGCCTGAAATAAAGGAACAGTGGGCTGAAGAAGTACTGACAGACTCCTCCAGCCAGAGGGCAAGTCTGAGTAGCTGTTGAGGGCCATTGGGGTACTGCTGTTACCGTCACAGGGACCTGCGGGGAGGCAATGCTGCCTCATTTATTACACAGGGCACAAAGCCTGGGGAGGGGGGAGTCATTTCCAAGTTCACAGGGATGGTGGCTGGGTGGGCCTCATAACTTGGATGTTTTTTAATCTAAATTGCTTGTTCCTATGGTCCTTTGTCTCCCTAAATTGTGAGAACTTTGGGGCACACTGTTCCTTTATTTTAGGGACTCTCAGGATACACAACAGTGATTATAGCTGCTGTGAGATTTGTTTGGAAGAGAAAGGTAGTATTGTCTGACTAGTGAGGTAATTTCCTTGTCTCTAAGCTTGTCTCTCCAGACCTTTGATCTCGTCGTCATACTTTTTACACGTTTATTACTGAATAGAAATTTCTGTTAAGTCATAAATACAGTAGAAGCCCTTGTGAGTAAAAACATGAAAGTATTCTCTCCTTGGGTGTGGAAATCTCCCAGTGATGTGGCAACAGTGTAGAAATAGTTCCTGAGTTGTCAACTAAACATAAACAGATTTCCTAGTTGTAACAAACAGACTTATAGCTGTGAACTTAAAACTCTTCCAGTAAAGCAGAAAGTCCTTTTGTACCGTGTAGCTTTCCTTGCTTACTGTAGCTTTTCTGTGTGCGCTCAATGAGTTTTGTTTCATTGTATAGGTATTTATAACACTTTGACTAAGTAGAGCACCTGCTGAATCGTTTTTAACTTGTTCTGGAGTTGAAGGGAATTGCAGTTAATGTTTCCTCACCCACACTTACAGATTCACCTAGATTGGCAACATGGGGTGGCAAGAAAATATTGACCTAAGACTCAGAAGATGCTGGTGCTAGCTCTGGGGTGCTCGTGAACATACGAGGAGGTGTCTCTACTTCTGTAAGGCTCAGAAAGGAAGAGTCATAATACCTGCTCTGCCTGCCTCCCTGGAGCGGTAAGAGTGCCAAGGCAGATGAGAAAGATTGACCTTATGCCAGGCTTCGCCGGATGTGGTATGATAGACCCAATTTGCAGTTGCTCACAGAAGCTCTTGTTCCGTAGAACATGTTGTTCCCCTTTGCTGGGAGAAAAAGAAAGTTTGAGATCTATACCAGCCTACTCTTTGACAGGAAGCCTTGGTCCCATGCCTTTACACATGCTTCCCACACCTGTAGCACATGCGCAGTCCACATGTGCTTCAAGACTGTTGCTGGCCCCACTTCTGTCACCCTGACTGGGCCACTAAACAGATAGTCCAGCAATTCTGTTGAGGGGATTCAGCTTTCCCTTCCACTCAATGGGAAGAACAGTCCCTCTTGCTTTCCTAGGTGTTATGTGGACTAAATAGCATTTTTGTGTTTGGGGAAGAAAAATAAAGCATTGTTGGAAAAATAGAATACTTGTTGACCGCTCCACTCCCAGTAATCTCCATTCATTAAGGGATGTCCTATACACAAGTCTCCAATTTCATAAACACCAGACTAGGACCTGGCCTTGATGCAAATGGTATGGCAGTTCGCTCACCTTGACCGTTGTTGAAATGTCAGTCTTCTGGGTGATACCTATTCTCCCAAGATGTATGAGGATGGGAGGCCTGTAAAAACACAGGTTGCTGCCCCCCTGCCTCAGAGATTCTGACTCAGTAGGTCTGAAGTTGGGCACAATAATTTCCATTCCAACCAGCTCCTGGATCATGCTGGTCCAAAAACTACACTTCGAAAATCTGTCCTTTGATAGCACTGGTTAGCAGGGCTTCATCCCTGTTCAGGAACTTGTCAGGATGGTTCAGATGCTGAGCTCTGCACATTCAAATTTTTAGAATTTCTAAACATGAGGCAGCCAGGCTGGGGCTCCTTCTTCACTGTACATTCAAGGACCATCGAGAAAAGCTCAGCAGCTCCCCAGTCACAAGGAATGCTCCCTGCAGCTTGCTCTCTCTACCTTCCATTTCTATGGATGGAGGTTGCAAAAGCCAGACTAGACACAATGTGCAAAGTGGATGGTAGAGGTGGGGAATCGTGTTAACTTTAGTTAGGGATAAACATATCTAGAAACACCAAAATAGGGTATGCAGTAAGAATTACTGCTAGCCACTGTCTGGGCAGCCGTGCAAAGCTGGCATTGAAGCGGCCCCTCTTAGGGGCCTGGTGCTATTTGCAGGAATATCATCCTTAGCCATTTGTTTCTGGCTGGCCCTTCCAAGAATTGCCCCTCTTCAGCACACCTCTTGGGTTAAGGAGCATTGAGGTATTGTGGCCGAAACCCAGAAATTAGAAGTTTGGGTTTGCATGGCCACTCTGTCACTTACTAGCTCAGAGGTAAGGAGGTTTCTGAACCATTCCGAGCTTCGTTTATTAATGTGTAAGATGCAGATAGTGCTCACTGATTTATCAACCTCTCAGGTCTGAACTGCACATAGTTGGTGTCCTGTGCATTCCAGGGAATGTCTCTGAAGTCAGGGCCATGTGCAAGAAGGCAGCCCTGGTTCTCTTCAGAAATACTGGGCGGGGGACGCATGAGGCCTGACCTCGCTTTTCTGCCCACTCACCATCACAAGCCCTTCATTCTTTCATCTTCCCTTTTCTCCTTGTACCATGGAGTTGGAGTAAATACTCCGGACAGAACATGCTCTGGCAATAAAGGGCTCGAGCCTATTGTCACCTGGAAGACTCACATAGAGCTTGTGCTGTCCAAAACCCAAAGAGCAAAGAAAGATTCTTTCAAACCACCCAGCCTGGGCGGGTGGCGCAGTTTTGTGGTTTCCTGGCATGATAACCGCCCTGTCATGCTGCCCCCCCACCCCCCCCCCAAGCCTCAGGTTGCTTCAGGACTGCCTGGATACCCCGGGACCTGTCCCCGCTCGTCCCTGCCTGCCTGCGACCCAGTCGTCAGCACCAGCTCCCTCTCTGCCTCCGCGCACCACACCCCCGCGCCGGCGCCCGGCTCGCGCCGCCGCAGCCAATCCGCGCGTGCACTGCGGGTGACCTCCCCCGGGCCGGGAATAAATTGTCAAGTTGCCCGCCGCCAGTTTCACTCTTCCCAGCTAATTAGGAGAGCGGGCATGAGCGGCGCGGAGGGCCAGGAGGGCCGGGGCGCTCCGCGGGCCAGGGCGAGCCGGGGGCGGGCCGCGCGCTTCCCCGGGGCCGAGGTCGGCGCGTCCCGCCGCTAGGCTGCTCTCCCGGAGCGGGGCTTCCCAGGGCGCCGCCACCTCGGCCGCCAGCCGGGACCCGGGAGACGCACGCAGGTTGGCCCCAGCGGGGCGCCCCCTCAGACTCGGCTCCGCTCCGCTCCACTCCCCCGGCCGGGATGCGGCAAACGCCGCCCCTGTCGCCTGCCCGCAGACCTCAGACGCGCCTTTCCCGGAGACTCTGAACTTCTGGAAATCCGGAGACCGCGTCGGCAGTTTTGTTTTTGCGTCGTCTTCTGCTGGGCTTTGGCTTTGGGATTCTCTGGCTGCCTGGATACGCCTTTTCCTCCGTGGGTAAGTCTCCGGTGGATCGCAGCACCAGTAACCAACCCCGGGAGCGCCAGCCTTTGAAATCCCCAGCCTGGAGTCGCCTGGGCTTGGAGAAGAGGACCCAACTCCTGACCAAGTAAGGGCGCTCAGATTCCGCCTTTCCTCTGGTGGGCCGAAATATAATCTCATGGCAGAATTTTCTTTAAGCACATTGTCAGATAGGATTGGCAATTACTAAGGAGGAAAATGAGTAGCAATTAGGAGTTCAGAAATAAATGGAAGTCCATTGTCCTAATTGAGTGGAATTACTGACGGATAATAGCAACACTGAATTCTTCAGTTTAATTAAGAGTTTATATAATTATAAGGCACTTCTTTTTTCTTGGGGGAGCCATGGGGTTGGAATTAACCAGTGCAATGGTTAAGAAATCCATTTAATGATAAGTAACCAGTGGGTGAAAATAAATGTGGGTGCCTTGCTCAAGTCATGTGAATTTAGATAAAACTCCTGTGCCAGCTTGGGCCAAGGAGGACTTTCTTTTAGATGCAAATTCCGGCCTGATACGAATCTGAAGTGTTTACAAGTTGTTAGGTAATTTCCGATGCTGGCATCTGACTGTTCCAAAAACAGCCAAGCTTAGTGCCTCCCTGCAGTGGGATCAACCATGGTCTGTCCTTTCTGTAACTGTCCTTTCCTCATTCCATAAGAATGAAATGAGTGGGTCATTTGAGAGTGTTTTGCCGTCTGGGGTTTCTGTATCAGAAATCTCATGATTGAGCTGTAAATGTTGTAAATGCTGTAAATGTTGATAGCTGAAGCTGCTGGGAGAGCATTGAAGTTATGCAGCTTCCAAGCAGAGAGAGTGTGTAGGTGTGGAATTTGTTGGAGGACTAATCTGTAATTATAAAGATGTTATTTTCCTCTTTGGTGGTGTATTGTTTCCTGTACTATTATGTTCTCATGAAATTGTTCCCCTTGTGGGAAGCAGTGAAACTGGAGAGAAATCCCTTCTCAAAGGATAATTTTCTTATATTTTTGGTGTAGGATCCTGGGAATCCTTTTAACCCCACATTGGGATTCATGTGTTTATTTCTGTAAGAAGCTCCAGCAGATTTGGAAATCACTAGGTTTCAAGTATACTGGTAAATAATGAGTACTTCAAGTAACAACATTTATTTGTATCTTGACTCCTTTGTCTTGCTCGCACAAGGTCTAGATTTTTCAATGGGATGATCAGGGACTCTCTCCTATGGAGAATTTCCAAATCAAAGTTCAAGTCAAAAAGTGGGCTCAGGGAGTGTCATTAAAGTTGCATTTCACTCCAGAAGGGACAGCAAGTGACAGGGATGAAGCAGTGCATCTTTAATATTTCATGAATTTTAAAGTTTGCAGAGCACTTTGGAAACTTATTCATGATTCCCATCGTTTATCAGAGAAAGCAGGTATGGAGGGAGTTTGCTGTATGTGTGCCTCTCAGCCTCAGCCCTTCCGGGTGCTTTGCGGGTAGGTACCTGGGGACAGCAGGGAGGTGACTTGAGGTTATGCCAGTGTTAATATTCAGAATTTTAAGGACTTACCTGGTCTGGCTTTTCTTTTGTCCCCAGCCCTGTTTTGTCATCACTGCTATGAAAATTGAACAAAACTGTTGAAAACACCTGCCCTTTATCCTTCTAGAACTGTGGCTTCTTAATGCAGGCTTACCTTATTGGTTCACTGCTCCTTTTTTGGTGTTCTGCTCAAGGCACAAGCAGACTCCTTTTATTTTTCATGAAGTTATACAACAGGCCAATTCTTGAACACACACATGGGTGGAAATTTGACACTTGTAACATTCAAAAATGGCAAATTGCCAAGTTTCATAATTTTTCATAAGACAATTATGAAAGGTGACAACTTCATCTTGTCCCCTTTCCCTAAACATTCAGAGATCCTCCACACACCTGCCTGTTAATGGTTAGAATAGCCAGATAGTATAAGAAAGAGTCAAAGATGGCCATCCTCTCAGAACTGCTACCCCAGGATCCTCTTTCTGACCAGTGGGTGTTCAGTGCCCACTGGCATGAAAATTTCCTTCTGTGATAACACCTTTAAGATTGGGTTCCAAATTCCCTTTTTTTTTTTTTTAATCTGCTATGAGTCTGACACCCATGTACTTATGTAAAATCATCCTGAGAAGACAGAAAAACTGAGAGGTTATGGGGCTCCCAGCAAGTTAGGATCAGATTTGAGTCTTAATCAAATGATGCAACTTGGACACAAGAAGCCAACCGGCGTATGGGCTCCTAGAATACACTGTCAGAGGGCAAACGCACCGGGAGAGATAGCAGTCACAATCTCTGTCTCTACCTTTCTTCACCTTCCTTCCCACTCAGTCTTGGGTACCTTGAAGAGGCCGTGTAGTGGGTGTCAGTCACCACCTGTTTGCTGGTTGCACAATGCAGATTACTCACTTCTGCCCAAGTAACACCCTGAAGGCATACTGTAACAATAGAGCATTGAAGAGAATGACACTCAAGTTGGTCTTGGCCCCTGTCCAAGTGGATTAGCTGCTTAGAAGTGCCTGAAAGGCCTTGTTGAAACACACTCACCTAGAACCCAGTTCCTTGGCCTGGATCTCAAGGACAGGGTAGTGTTGGTGCCCTTCTGTGACCTATAAAATTTGCCATCTATCTCCATTTACACTTGACCTCATGATGGCTCATAGAAGTCTTCCCATCATGAACTCAGAAGAGTTCTGCAAGGTCAAGGAGGCCCTCGCTACTCAAATGTGGACTATGGACCATGGATCAGCAATATCGGCATTACCTAGGATCTTGTTAGGAGTGCTGAACCTCAGATCTGTCCCCTCATTTTTTGAATTAGAATCTGCATTTAACAAGATCCCCAGACGATTTGTTTGCTTTGTGACTGGTTTGGTTCTCCCATGATGCAGACTCTGTGATAGAGTTTAGCAAGCAGAATATTTATTCAGGAGTGCCCTTAGGATCAGCACCTGTGAGAGGGAGAAGTCAGCCTGTAATACAGGCCCTGGGACAGGCTGTACTAACTGCATGAGGTGCTCCAGAGCTAGACTGGCCTTCTGAGTTGTCCCATGTTGGGACATAAGCCCTGCCGACAGTATTCCTAACAGCTGGGCAACACGTCCTTCACGGGCACTGCGCCCACTCACTTTCGAATTGGGAGAAGCACTGGTGTAGGTCATTGCTCTAGACCAGTGGTACCTTCAGCACAGGGTCTTGGTAGACACACACATTCCTGAGCCCGCCCCAGACCTGCTTAATCAAAAGCTGTAGGAGTGGCTCCCAGAACCTTGTGTTTAAACAAGTTCTCCAGGTGACAGTTCAAGTCTGACTGAGAACCACTGCTTTAAGGCAGTGGGGTTTTTTTTTTGGTTGTTTGTTTTATTGTTTAATGACAGCTTTATTGAGATACGATTCACATTCTATATAGTAACATTCACCATTTTAAAGTATACAAGTCACTAATTTTTAGTGTATTCACAAGGTTGTGCAACCATCTCCACTAATTCTAGAATATTTTCCTCACCCCAAAAATAAACTCGATACCCATTATTACTCACTTTTTATAGCCAAATCTGACAACCAGTAATCTACTTTTTCTCTCTATGGATTTGTCTGTACTAGACATTTCATAGAAATAGAACCATACAATATGTGACCCTTTGCGTCTCTTTTCTTTCACTTGGGATAATGTTTTTTGTGGTCCATCCATGTTGTAGCATGTATCAGTAATTCATCTTTTTAAATAGATAAAATAATGTTGCATTGTATGGACATACCATGTTTTATTTATCAGTTGATGAATATTTGAGTTGTTTCTACTTTTTTACTCTTCTAAATAATGATACTATGAACATTTATGCATAATTTTTATGTGGACATATTTTTTCAATTCTATTAGGAGTAGAAGTGCTGAGTTGTTATGGTAACTCTATGTTCAGCTTTTTTGGGGAACTTCCAGACTGTTTTCCAAAATAGCTGTACTATTTTACATTTCTACCAGCAATGTATCAGGGTTCTAATTTCTCCATAGCCTCTCCAACATCTGTTATCTTATTTTATTATAGCTATCCTAGTAGGTATGAAGTTATATCTCATTGTGGTTTTGATTTGCATTTTCTTGTTAACCAATAACACTGAGCATCTTTTCAGGTTCTCATGGGCCATTTGTGGTGTCTCCACTTTGGAGAAATGTCTGTTCAGATCCTTTGTGGGGTGGCCTTTTACTTCTTAGGGAATGCCCTCAGGATTCTACTGTGTGTCTAGTTGCTTTGGAATCTGTAAAAAAAGCCCAGGACGTGGGCTTTACCCACTGGGAAGTTCTACTTAGGTGTGGGACAGTGAAAGAAAAAGATAAGAGAGCCCACTGTTAAGGGCCAGCCTGAGAGGATTCACATCCAAAAGTCATTATGTGGGTTGCTGGGAGAGAGTATGAGCTTGCGTTGCGGGAAGTTTTATGGAGGCTAGAGACTGCAGGGTTGAGAAGAAAAGGAAAGAGTAGAGAAGGGAGGCCAGGAAGCTCTTGGTGGGCCTTCCACATGACACTCCTGTTTTATAGGTTACCCACCCTATAAGAGGGGGCCTCAAAATCCCAGGACTTCTTTCAAGATCATGCTGCCTGCTAGCCTCAGAAAAGTGAGGCAACTCTTCTGTTTCCTTATCTGAGAAAAGACTGCTTGCCTCTCTTATTTATCAGTGGTTGTAAAGATCAATTATAATACTCTGTGAGTGATATCGCAGGTGAGAAAAGTTTGCAGGTGTCCCTAAGTAGTGTCTAATTCCCTGTTAGCACATCTCACAGTGGTGGGATCAGGTCTCCCAATCCCCCAGGACAGGCACTCTCTCATGGTCTCTGAGGCTATAAGGCAAGACCTTGGGGCTTCTAGTCAGCTTCTCTTTACTTTTGCAATACACCTGGAATATGGAATATTGGAGTGACAGGATTTTATAACAGGAGTTTAAAGCAAAACTTTTGTCATGCTCTCATTCAGCAAGGGTCTCAAGCACCTATAAGGATGAGAACAGCTACTTACTCTTGTGCATTGCTAACTTACCGAAGTGCCCTCTCAACCTCTCAGGGGAGGAAACCCAAGCTCCAAGATGTGACTTGGTTAGTGTCAAAGATTAGATGATGGCATGACCAGGACTTGACCCCTGGTCCATCAACACCTGGCCCAATGCCCTTATCTGTTGAGTTTTATTTTACAGGTTGCTAAGGATTAATGATGGGATGTTTTGGTTCTTGGTCTATAAGTAGATACTCTCCCAGGAGGTTCAAGGTCTCATGATACCATGCATTCATGTTTGTTTGGTGTTGGCACTGTGTGTGTTCCATTGTAGTAATATGTTCCAAATGCTGATCACCCTTAGTGTCACTGAAGAAACATGTTTCAAAGCATGCAGAGAGGCTGAGTCATTAAGATATCCCCTAAGTGTACTTTAATTCTCAGTTTTTCCAGGAGCCTTCCATTGGTTGGATAATAATTAAGAGTATTTGAGTCACTATTTCTTGAACACAAACAGCACAGAACTCTGGCACTGCAGAATTCAAGAGTGAGCCAAAACGTGCGTGTACTAAATAGCCCACACACAGGCTCGTGACTTTCTCTCATCCCCTCCCCTCTGAGTCCTCTCAAAGGCGCCTTGTGGAAGATAGGCGTGTCCTAAACCGTCGTGTTATCAGTCAGGTGTGCGTTCTTTGAGCCCTCTTTTAAATCCACAAGGGGCACATGCTCAGGAAAAGGGAAGCCTCTGAAAAAACAAAGCTCTGTGTTGTGAAACAAATTATTCTGCCTCTAACCATTCGTTTCTTCTGTCAATCAGAATTTTTACCTACTTACTTCTTTAAAGGTAGTTATAACTGTGTAGAATACATCTACACACTTACCTTCGTTTGTTTTGATTTTGAAGAACAGGATATGTAGAAACTCCTTGGAATCATAGGCACAGATTGGAGGCGGAAAGAAGGGCAAAAGTAGCATTTTATCCCATTATCGTTTTTTTCCTTTTTTTAAATCCCAAGCCGGCAGGAGAGAGGCAATCCGCAAGTTTCTCATTCTCTGGGGAAGAGTTTTGCAATGAAAACCTCGTCTTCACCTACACTTTTCCCAGTGTCTTTGTGCTAAAGGCCCAATCTCCTTTGGCTGATGACTCTGATTAAACTCTGGACAGAGCCACACTTTGAGGAGGTTGATCGGAGGCAGTAGCACCAGTGAAAGTGCTTCAGTGTAGAAAACAGCCCAGCGAAGGCTCCATGTCACCTCTGGGGTGTGTGTGGTGCTTGGCCTCTGCCACGTGTGCCCCTCCTGCACCCTGTGCCCTGGCAGGCTCCTCCGCCAGCTCAGAAATGCTGACTCAGCGGCGGAGGGGCAGGCGCTCAGAGAGGAAACTGCAGTCCTACTGAGTGTCTTCTGCGGTGTCTACCAGTTCCTCCCACATAACACATGCAGGGCCCTGGTTTTATAGGTGGGGACTGCAAATGTTATTTCTGCCAATGAAAGAAAAAGAGAATGAGCAAGAGAGAAAACATTTCATTGTTAGGGAGATGGTTTTGCCAATAGTTTAAATGGCTGCTTTCTACTCTGAATGAAGAAATATGCATTTAATGATACCCAGTCTTCCCCAGTGTCTCTGAAGCAGAGATAATAATAACTAATTTTTGTTGAAGACTGGTAGGGAGGTGCTTTAGCATTTTGGTATATTCGCCCACAAAAATCCAATGGGATAGGAATGTGCAGGCATACTTTGGAGATATGGTAGGTTCAGTTCCAGACCACCACTGTAAAGTGAATATCACAATAAAGCAAGTCACAAATTTTTTGGTTTCCCAGTACATATGAAAGTTTTATACACACACACACACACACACACACACACACACACACTATACTGTAGTTTATTAAGTGTGCTATAGCATTGTGTCTAAAAGAAATATTGTACGTACCTTAATTAAAAATACTTTATTGCTAGAAATGTTAACCATGATCTGAGCCTTCAGGGAGTAGTGATCTTATTTGCTGGTGGAGGATCTTGGCCCAGTATTGATGAAAAAGCAACATGTGCAAAGTGCAGTGAAGCAAGGTGTGCCTGTATGATGGCACTAAAGCTTGGCGAGGTGACTTTGTTCAGGTTTGAACCTGGGCCTCTTGAACAGTGGCTTAAAATGTGCCTGGCACACATTAGGAACTTACCGCAAGATGCTGCAAGGTGTGTTTTGTAAAACTCAACAATGCATTTGGTAATTATTGGCTGAATAAAGGAATGGCTGAACTTCTTGGGGAAGTTTTGTTCTTTTGATGGTCATTTTAAATGGTGCATTCCTCTTTGCAGAATGACATTTATCACTGACCTTTTGATACGTGCCCAGAAAAAAAAATTGTGAATGTTGTTCGGTCCAGTTTTATTTCTCCCCTGCCTGGGGTGGCATGAGAGCCAAGCGCCAGCATCACTGGACATGTACTAGTGACTGGGATGTGGAGGCACCTCCCACTTCGTGTAGTTGTAATCTTTTCTTTGGGTAGTTCTTTTCAGCAGGTAAATGGTCCAGATGATGTCTGCTAAGGACTCCTCCTGCTCTGTGAATCTTCATTTTCAAAGTATGTGAAGAATTTAGCATTAATTTTCCATTTTTCACTAAGGCTAAACTTACAGACAGTGACATATCCACTTTAAAATGGCATAAAACAGCATTTGCCCTTACACTGTGCTCATTTTACATCCCTTGGAAATACTGGGAAGTCGCTGCCTGGTCTTGGTTTTCAACATTGGTTAAACACCTATTGCTAAATGAGAGGGATTGAAATAATGACCCGAGAACTAGAATGGTATGGTATTGATGCTCACAAGCTGAGTAAGCCAACAGGTACTAAACTAGAGATGTCTTACATGGAAAAGGTCTAACAACACAAGCATTGTAGTCAGTTACGTTTATTTCCAGGCACTCCTGGTGCTGTGTACTATGAGCTGTAGTTTATTCTTTCTTTCCCTTTCCTTCTTTTTTTCTTTTTCTCTCCCTCTCTCTCCCTTCCTTCCTTCATTCCTTCCTTTTTTCTTTCCTTTTTTCTTTTCTGTAAACATAAAAACCCTCACTGAAATCTACTTCATAGACAAGTTCTGAAATATTTCTAGTAAGTAGTGGAAGATTAAAGTTTGTCTGAGGTCAGCTTTCTCATACAAGCTATGGGCACTGGATAAGATTATCAGATCTTTAAAAGTGAGTCTCGTCCAATCTAATAGCTATGAAGGTTTCTACTTGAAGCCAACAGGATTAACTGGATTTAAGAGAGTCCTGGCCACTCCAGTCATCTATGATTCTTAAAAATTATTTTTGCAACCTATTATAAATAATTATGTTTATGACATACTTGGTTCTTAGTTTTGAAGCTTCATTCATACATTCAGGCAACAACATTTATGAGTGCCTTCTACACGTGGGCAGCATGTTAGGAACTGAATAGTGGTAAAGAAAAAGAACACAGCCTTACGAAGCTTACGTTATGTGAGGCAATGTACGTAAGCTTTTCAAAAAATGTTCAATTACTTTAACAGTCTTTGTTGGGCAACTTGTCATTCACATATACTTATATGTGTATCCTTGTCATTCTTGGCTAGGTCCAGGGGCCCATCTGCAGTTGGCCTACTTTTTAAAGCAAGGGAGTACTGCTCTCAGCAATAATCTTCTGGGAGGCAGAGAGGGGTTACTGGGATGGGAGTGCCCTTAGCAGCTGCATGGAGCTGGCCATGTGTAAAACGACCGTGGAGTACAGTCATCAACTCTTCAATGCTGATGGGAATACTGTTTTTAAAATATGTGTATCTCTGTTGGAGGTCAGCTGAAGCCTTTGGGCAAAATCTATTGACAGAAAACCTGTAGATAGAACTAAAGTAGTGGAGGTGTATGATATGGAAGATAAAGGCCATTTAGGTGCCAGGTATTAGAATAGCCAAGCCTAGACAAGATACATGACAGCTCCAGAGAGAGATGATGTAAATGAGAGCACCTGGAGAACTCTGGCAGGCGAACATCGGGTGCTTTCTCCCTATGAGACTCCCTTGGCGGTGTGTACTGCCCGTGCTGCCTCCTCGGGGCCCGTGCTGCAGTCTGGCGATGCCCAGTGCAGTGCGTAACGCACCACCACGCCGGTGGGATGGAGACGAACTTGACGCTTGGCGTTGCCCGTATGTTTAAATCGATGTGTGGTTGTATGTCATTATTCTTTTAACAGAGCTAACAGAGCTAGAATTCCTTTATTAGATACTTCTATTTAGTAAAAACATAGGAGTACCTCAAGGAAAGCTGCTGACGCATCGTAGAAGTAAATTGGTGGGAGATCTGCTGCGAACTGCGTTCACTTAAAATTAAAACTTAGTCACTTCCTGGAAGAAATGCCACATGTGAAATATTGGTGGCCAGTGTGTCATGCTAAGAAATTAGAAGATTTTATTTTTACAAATAGCTGCTTACCACGACTTTCTGTGAAGACTCGAGTACCAACACTTGCAGCCCCGGCACAGGTGCGAGGGCGCCTGACCCTGACCCCGGCTCTGAGCACTTTCTTTTTTTGTTATTCTTTGACGGTTTGATAGACGAAAACTAGTGTCTGTTGTTTTGTCTAGAAGGTTTTATAATGCCGCTTCCCAAAGTGTGGAAATGATTCTCTGACCCTTTTCTAGAAGAACACGCTCCACTTTTCTAGTTTCTTTTCAAATAACGTTTTCAGAGGGATCTGCCTAGGATAATTAAGTCATCACGACACATCCCCAGTCGGGATACCCTGATGAAAGGAAGAAGTATTTCAGAGCTTCCCTGCCCCCATATCCCAGGTTGTTTGTGCGATTGGGGACTTCTGGTATGGGTCCCAGAGATGAGACTTAGTTTCCTGGTATCTGCTTAGTGGGAAAGCGATGTGACAAAAAATGTTAGTTCACTTTAAATATTTGTTCTCCCCCGGTCTTCTTCACTAATAGGATGACTGATTTTAAGTTGGGCAAATGGCCCAACTAAATGAATAAAAACTACATTTTGTAGCCTCCCCTGAAGCAGGGCACCACCGTATAACTACACTCTGGTGATGGGCATTGCAGAAAGGTGAAGTGCTGCCCGTGGAGCATACCCTTAAAGGCCGGGGACAAGCCTGTCTAGAACGTGAACACTAGCCGGGCTGCAGCCATTGTCCTGACCCATGACATGGCTTGGGAAATGGGAGGCAGTAAAAGCAGAAACAATAGTATATCTAGAAAGACCCCTTGTCCCTGACATTACAGAGTGCCATACCAGGCCTAGACTGCCCACCTTGAGACTTTGAAAGAGAGAACTCTTGTTTAAGTGACTTTTGTTTTTTATTTTTAAAATTATTTTTATTTTTTTTTATTAGGTTGTCTGTCACTTGTAGCTAAACTTAATCCTAACTAACTCGGTGGAGAAATGGCTCTAAAAGGAGCTACTTAAGTTTCTAATGTTTGGAAGTCATTTCTTATATTGCCTTTTTGTTGCAATTACACAGTCACAATGTGTAAATACCCACACTTCACCATAGAGTGTGGCAAGGTGCTAGAAGCACAGAGAAATGAAAGTCTCATACCACTCACTAGAATGGGCTCTGGCGAGCTTTACCTAAATGCCTCTCACAGCCTTGTGCATGATAAAATAAAGCATTACTAATTAGTCTCATCACGTGAACAGTCAGACTAAACCAGACAGACCTCCGTGGGGCACTGAGAGTTGCGTTCATTAGAGCAGTAACATTTTCCACGAAGGGAGCCTTACACATGGGCTCTCTCTTAGCATTTCTTCAAAACACAGATAATAAATTGGGAGCCCTCTGGAGTATGTATTGTACATGCATATACGTATGTGTGTATTGTTTGTTACACTTAAAATTAGCACACAGTGTCTGCTCCTTACTGTACCAGGGGGACAGATGACCCCAGGTTATTAGCTGCTCATGGACTTTTGTAGTTTGGGGGAATGGGCGAAGTTCCACAGGCTTCTTAATTCTGCATAGATACATAATTAGAAAATGTCTGTGTTGGAACTATCTCAGCATCAGAATTGACTGTACCGTTGTGTAAAAGGCTATTTTTTTAGCTGTTGCAAAATGTTGGAAGGCATCTCCAGACTTCTATATTCTAGGGAGCACCTGTGGAGAGAGTGCTTGCTGCATATCTGACATCTTGAGCTGTGGTTGCTCACGCGGCTGGTCCAGGAGGAGGAGGCTTTTCCCGCAGAATGGGATTCTAGACGTGGAAATCACCTGTTTGAACCATCCTAGAATCTGAGTGTTACACTACTGGGTGTGAATTTTGGAGATGCTCTAGTACGGCCCTTCCAGTCAGGGAAGCTGAGGCCATGTGATCTGACAGATAGTCCCAAGGGCAGATGGACCTGGGCAGCACAAACTTCAGAGCTCTCCACCCACTGTTCTTGTCATCGTATGACATGGCCTTCCATTTCAAGGACCAGCAAATGTAAAACTTGGCAACATCTCCATCTTTATTTTTGTTTGAGAGGTTAATAAATAAGCAAAACGAATGATGTCATAAACAGATCTCTTCTAAGGGTATCGAGGTTTCTTGTGTGTGTGTGTGTGTGTGTGTGTGTGTGTGGTGTGTGTGTATTTTTTAACGGAGGGTGTATCCCCAAGATTGAGAACTA
Source organism: Eonycteris spelaea (assembly GCA_003508835.1). Lineage (NCBI taxonomy): Eukaryota > Metazoa > Chordata > Mammalia > Chiroptera > Pteropodidae > Eonycteris > Eonycteris spelaea. The sequence continues at coordinate 5,600,481 of PUFA01000089.1, forward strand.
AAGGAACAGATTGCTTATTCCCTCATGATTCTGCCCAGTGGTGGATCATTAATGGCGTAGAAAATGAGGGCAGTGCTCGGCAGTCCGGGGTGGGGTGCATGCCTCTTTAAGAGATTTATGTGGAGGTTTGAGCTGGGAGACAGCACGGTGGTACATCATCATGCAGGCGACATCAGAGACTTTCTTCTTCGCTTGGGTGCATTATCATAAAAAGTGATTTAGACTGGAGCTGATTGATGCAAATGGCCCTATGTTCTTTCCTATCATTAGCGGCCTCTTTCAGTGGCCAGAGGCAGTGATTAAAGCTGTCATTTGGAGCTGCTCATTAAAGACAAGCCCCAGAATAGCAAGAGGAAAAGAGGTTGGAGAGGCATACATGCACTATATATGTATGTATGTGTGTGTGTATGTGTGTGTACTTTTTTTTTTGCCTCAAAAGTGCATCATCCCTTTCCTGATTGAACCACTGAAATCAAGGCTGTAGAGACATTTCCACTGAGAATACAGAATGCTCTTTTGCAAGTAATATTAGATTTTCGGGAGTGTCACAGTAGATTCTGATGACAGCTTGCCTACATATTATGAAAGGAGATGAGAACAGTATTGTTTTGGTGTATTTTGTTAGGGATTGACCCTGGTGAGAACTCATTAAGTCTCCCCACTCCAGGCTGGGGCTTCAGAGGCAGGCCACAGGAGAGCCCAGGCGAGGTTGCGAGGGTAGTTGGCCTCGTAATCCCATTGGTGACAGTGTTAACCCCAGGGATGGAGACGAGGACAGTCTAGAGGGCTTCTTTGCTGAACCCAGAGAGTTGAGGTCCCTGGATGTCAGTCGGGAGGTGGGGCACCAGCAGCCCCCAAACAGAAGGGAATGGAAAAGGAAAGGAACAAAGTGAAGATCCAGGCACATAGCAGAGATGAGTGGGAGAGTGCTCTCTTGGACTCCTTGGAGTGCTCCAGGCAGGGCAACGTGACCAGTTTATCACCTTGTGGTGAAGCTGAGCCACTTTGGGCCCCTGCCTGGGATCCACAAACAGCACTCATATCACATGCACACTGGTTGAGTCAGTGTTCAGATGGTGCCTACGTGCGACAAAATTCCTCCAAGGCTCTTCGACCGCGCTGTAAATCAACTCCACTAACCTGAGAGAAGACTGGGTGGTGGTGGCCGACCGATACAGGAAGGGAAAGTGAACTGGAGACGGAGCCACCTTCAAGTCTGGAACAGACCAGTTTCAGTCAAGATGTGACTGGCTGGGTAGGCTGGCACACCTCCCTGGCCGTGGTGTTTTAAAGCAAAATCCACACACTTTATACAGAACTTGTCTACAGCTCTTCCTCATAAACCCCTCTGGGAGAGAAAAAATAAAAAGAAATTACTCATTACGAATTTAATTTCTCAGTCTAATGAAACTGGTCTTATATCATGAAAATTTAAATTACTTTTTTTTTTTTTTATGTAAAAGTGGAGACTGACATCAGTTATGCCATCACTGTCTCCATGACAACTGCTTGGCTGTGGCGGCTCACAGTCACGGGCCCTTGAAATGAAGCAAAAGAAAGTTTTAGTTTCTCTTTCGTAATTTAGTGGACTCTAGGGGCTCTCGTGATGGGGTTAAGCAGCGGTTGCTTTTTGGTGTGGACAGCAAAGAGTGGGGAAGGGATGAAATTATTCCTTCGTGCGGCATGGCGGGGATTGGAACATGCTGTAGAGAGCGCTTCCTTGTCAGGTTCCGAGCCAGTTGCTGGCTCGGAAGGTGTGGCCTTTGTCCCCCTCTCCGCCGCTCACCCCGCCGCACCGGCCTTCTGAGCCTGGGTCTGCACATCAGGGCCTGTTAGTGCTGATGCTGGGCTGTGATGTGCCTCTCCCCGGGGAGCACGACGGCAGAACTGAACAAAGTCACTGGTAATCTGTGCTCACAGCCTCCCCCCCGGGGAGAAAGCCCGGCCAGCTGGCACTCTCGTGCTGAGCACATTCACTTCCCTTGGCAGCCGCAGCCTGGCAGGGGCCCAGAGGCCAGCCGGCTGCAGGGCCAACCTGCAGCAGCACCCCCAGCCGCCCAGCTCCGGATCATGTGCATTGTACACTGCCTTCCAGACTGGACACTGGCTGAACTCACAGCTTAGTCATTGCAGGTCATCTGCCTGGGCCTTTCCAGGCAGCCTGTGTGGCTCTCTAGAAAAAAAGAAACGTGAGTGCTGGATGAGGCACAGTTAGCTGGCTGGCTACACGGGGTTAATACGAGACCCTTCCCCCATCTTTCTATTTTCCCAGCTCTAGGTCAGTGACATGAGGAAAATTCCATGTGAGATCAGTCGCCTATAGTTGGGAAGGAGCTCGTCCTTCTGCCTCAGATGATGATGGGGCAGGTAGTGGGTGGCCAGGACGAGGAAGGGTGGAGTTAGGGGGGCACCAGGAATCTCGGACGTGTATAGACATGTTAGATTTTGCCCAGAGAGAAAAAAATAAACTGGCTAAACCCTTTTTGGACCCCAAACCTGATGGGTTTTCTGCCCAAGCACATTTACTGCTGAGGTAAGAATTCCCTCACTTGAACCAGAATCCCGTAGCAAGGGAGCGGGGGCCTGGGAGCCCCTCAGTCCGGCTCACTACGGTTCCCAAAGAGTCTAGAGTTTTCTCAGTTGAAACAACTTAGGATGTTTTAGGGTTCTCAGGTTTAGGGTCGTCCTGCCTCGCCCATGAAAAATATGCCCCACAAGGTATGTGGCTTTTTTAGGAGAAACATGTGCAAAGCATCGTTCTGCTTCAGTGCCATCAAACACGAACGTGTGTCCCCAGCTGGCGTAGATGGTGGTCGACTGGGCTGTGTCGACCAGGATATCGGTGTCCTGATCAGAGAGTAGGTGAAGGCAAAAGAGCTCTGTGTTCTGTTAGAAAGTTTTATTTTACCAGAAAGTATATGATGGAGGGACTTCTCCAGAAAGGAAAAGACAAAAGACCTGAATGAAATGCCCTCTGTATATCCTCTTCACTTTCCCCCCGCTCCATTACTCTGAGTGTGCTGAGAGGTGATGCCGTAGTAATTATTGCTAACCTTGAGCAGGCACAGTCTCTGCGCTGGGCACTGGGCTGAACTGTCGCTGTTGTCATCATATGATCCCACAGACAATGCCGGGAGGGAGGTGCAGGCATTGACCCATTTGGCAGGCGAGGACACTGGGCTCAGAGTCTTCTCGGTGTCACTTAGCCACCACGTGGAGGGTTCAGAGTCCGACCTGAAGACCACGCTCTCGTCCACGGCTGAGGGGCCGTTTGGCTCTAACAGCTGATAGGACTGCTGTGGCCACCCAGACGCACCATGTGCTTCACTGAGGTCTGCAGCTCAAATTCTGCGTTCATGGCGGGTGATCTGACGACGCTAAGCCCCACGAAGGCGGGGTCTTGCCTGTTTTTGCATGCCATCGAGTCCGCGCTGTCTGATCCGGAGCCCTGCACGCTCTGTGTGCTGAGTACGTTGTTGCCTCGTGAAAAAAAAAAAATGAACGAATGAGTGGTCAGGGTTAAAATCACATATCTTTAAATAAACATATTTTCCAAACGCAAAGCTATTTTCCCCAAAATAGGGTGTAATATGAAAATTTTTTTAAGATTGGAGAAAGTTGAGCATGAGCAGTAGGAATTACTAGAGAGGGAATATGGGGTTGTTAATTGAACCAGGTCCCAGAGGAGATCTTAAGGGACAGGGTTAAGAGCAGAGAAGTATTTTCATTAGCAAAAAGAGGGCACTTCCTCCATAGAGACCAGAGGTGAAAGGAGAAAACAAAAGGGGTCCAATCAGTAGTCTTGGGCTTTGTATCTCCTAGGAGTGCTTTCAGCTGCAAGTAACCGGCTTGACTAGCAGTGTCTGAGATCGTTAAGGACTGCTTTTCCCCTTTAGTTCTACGGAAACCACAGGTAGGTAGCTTCTGACATTATTCGGTGGCTCAGCAGTAAGGTCCAACATGTTTGAGAGGTTTTCGGCGGTTTCCTCATGGTCACATGATGCTGAGGCTCCTAGCATTATGTCTGCCATTCAAGGAGTCTTTGTTATCCTTTTTAATCTGAAAAATAGGACCATCCCCACCAACTTCTGCTTAGATCCGTCTTTGTGCCCAGAACAGCAAAGCGGATAGGAAGGTGAGTGAGGTGCTGCAGTCAGACGTGGGCTCTGTGCTGCCTGCCCCTCCTGGCCGAGGAAGTGCTTGGGACTGGACCAGTAGTTACTCTGCAGGTGCTACAGTGAAATGCAGGGTTCCTGGGGTCTAAGCCTCTGCCGAACTTATCCTCCTCTTATGAGGAATAAAAGCAGTTTGTGGAGGATTCCTAAGAAGCTCAATGAATGGGAGAGAGGAGGAGAGAGCAGGCAAAGCTGGTCACCTATTGAGCTACTAGAACTCTAAGTTAGCACATTATTGTTTTGTGAAATTTAGTTTTGCTGGTTTATGTCCTCTTTGCTTTCCTCTGTCTCCACAACCCTCTCCAAAAGGAAATGTAAACACTACACGGAACAGAAAGGATTCTCCTCAGTATAAGCAGCTACTTTTGTCCAATATCTCCATTTAAAATGATTTCCTCTCTACTTCAGATCGTCGGAAAATTTATTCCTTGTAACAACTTAACTTGGAAAATGAGGAAACAAACCCAAGCAAAATAAATTCTACCACAGGTTTGTGGAAGCTCTGAGATAAACCAGTTTGCATCCTTTCACCCGTCTTAGAATAGCCTTTTAATACGCTCATTTACCAGTTACAATTACCTCCTCACTGGTTGAGAGAATGAGGCATTAACTCGTCTGGCGGTGACTGGGGCTGGGCCCAGGAGACCTCTCAAGAAGCCAGGCGGCAGCTCTGGGCTTCTGCTGCCTCTTTGGGCAAGTCACTTTCCCTCTGTGGGGAGGCGAGCGGCTCTCAGAGGACCCGCTCTGCTCCGAACATCCTCTCAACCTCCCACAATTCCAGCTGCCCTGCGGGACAGCAGAGATGGCCCTGGCCCTGTCCAGCAGTGTCTCCTTGTTTGTGCCTCTTCATTTTCCCCTGACCCTCATTAACCAAGAGGAAAAACCAGTTCCAAAAAGGACTCCATTTCCCCCATACTGTATACTTCGTTTCCACAGAGCATGCTGCGTGCCCTATTAAGAATTAAACTGTGATCACTAAACTCATCTCGTTTGTGCCAGGGGCCTTGTTCAAAACCTCCTTTCCAGCAAAGCAGGGCCAGTGGATTAGTAACCTCCCCACGCTCGGTGGAGTGGTTCTCATCTCTTTTTAATGCCTTTGGCAAGGGACGGAGACACAGAGAGAGCAGGAAAGACAGGGAGAGCGAGCAAGGAAAAAAGAAAGACACAAAAGAAGAACAAGAGTGAAAGAAAGGCCCTGCACCAGCAGCCCTGAGTCGTGTTAGAACACAGGCTCTGCATTTATCAGGCTTACCGGAGGGAGAGCGGGTTTGATCTTGCGTTCCACTGGGAGAGGGAAAGCTTTATTGTGCTTTTTTTAGCGTTTCATAGTTAGATCAAAACAATACACTGTGTATATGCGTGTGCGTGTGTGTGTGCTGTGTGTGTGTGTGTGTGTGTGCGCACACACCATGTGTACATGTGGTCTGCTTGGCGCACACCCTGTTTTCAAAGCACTGCTGACCAGGTAGACCCGAGGCTTTCTTATAAAGGCCAGATACAGAAAACCACCATGCTCTCTGTGGGTCTTCCTCTCTAGCCGACCTTTTTTTTTTCCCTTGCCCTGACTTGGATCAGCAGGATTCACTCCTGTCAGACAAATTACAGCATCTATGAAATGGGGATATCGACATGTGTGACTTGATCTGTTTTAATAGGGACCCGGTGGGAGTTTCCTCCCTGCCCCACTGAGCTTTGTATTCTTTATGGAAAGGCAGACAGGGAGCTGGAGGATGCTACAGGCTTTAACCCTTTGCTGACAGCAGGTTGCCAGCCTTCTGTGTGTGAGCTGCTTCCTTTTTGTCCCTGGCCATTGTCTGGGGAGTGCGTGCAGCCTGCCATCCACTTCATGCTTATTATCTCACAGGAGACAAGCTCACCCCAGGAGGAGGAAGAGAGCTGTGTTTTGAACCAGATCTTTTGATTTCCTATCTTCCCTCTTGCCTCTAAAATAATTAGAAGTGCCGGTCAAGGTAAAAAAAAAAAAAAAGAGAGAGAGAGAGAGAGAGAGAGAGAGAGAGAGAGAGAGAAACTACCAAGAAAGGAAAAATATATTGTGGAATCCTGGAATTTTGTTTTTTAACACATTACTGTCCCAGTTGCCATTTGACCCTTAAGGAATAATTAGCATTTGAGTAGTGGCAGCAGGGAAGTTGGTGAGGGGAAGGAGCCTTTCAGAAGATTGGACCTCTACCAAGTAGAAGAGGGAATTTGCATGTGTCCACATTTCAGAAATTCTCCTATTTTAGTGCTTTCTCTCTTTCTCTCTTTTTCTGACTCATTTGCTAAAGGAGGAGCCTCCTGGTGCCTCCTCAGACCATGGGCTCACCCCCAGGGCTCATCAGCCCTGGGCGGTTGGGTCCCAGCTGCAGAGCTGGAAGGAAGGACTACATTAACAACGGTGGCAGGAGCCTGGGGCCCTCTGCACAGCAGTGCTGCTGATGAGCACTTAGCACCCTGCCCATCTCACACGGGGCTCCTACAGGGGTGTGGGGTCCCACCAAGCTGGTACACGTCACCATCAACTTCTCAGCTAGACTGAGAGTGCCTGTGGGACCAAGAGCAGGAGCCGTGGCTTTTTTTGAGCTTCTTCCTACCTTCTTCACTCTTTAGGACATGGCAGTGCTACAGCTCCGTTTTTAGAAGAGATCCACTCCTGAAAAACTGGATGTAGATGGAATTTTTGGCAGCTAGAATCCTGTAGTCCATAGACTGACATTGTTTAGAGTGAGTCAAAACGAAGCTGAAAATATAATGATACTCTATTTACCTACTGGTGTAGGACCCTGGGCTCACAGCTCCTTTTATGAAGTGAGAAACCCTTCAGTATAGCGCATATTCACCCCTGACTCACCAGTTCAAGGAGTCCTTTGCCGAAGAGCACACCTTGGTAAGGCCGCCTGCAGTGGGCACTCAGCTGCTGCAGGTGTTTCATGTGAGAAGTGGGGGAAAGAAGCTGGTCAGTGCCCTCCGCCCCTGGGGTGCAGCCACGTCCTGACTGCTTCCCACTGAAATGTCATGAGCCTTGACCCTCTGTGCCCTCAGGTCACTGTGCTGTTTGGATTGGTGATTTCATTAGGATTTTCCATCCTTTTCATTTATTTCATTGGGGCCCCAGGCAGAACTTCTGGGAGCGAGTTCATAATGCATCTGTCTTTAATTTTCCTTTAGGGAGAAGAACCCCACTGGGCTCCATCTCCCCCAGCATTGCTTGCTAGCCCTGCTTAGTGGCCTGTTGTGTTTTCGTTTTTGCTACTCGCCCTTCTGGCACTTGGGCAAAGGGGCGGGGAGGGAAATTGGAAGTTTCAAAGAAGGGTTGTCAAAAGAGGTTGCAGGAAAGATGCATGGCCAGACGACCAGCCAGCACCTGAGCAGAATGTGTGGATAGTGGTGAGGGTTAGAGGAGGTGGCGGAGGGTTGGCTGCAGTGCCAAGAAGACAGGGCAAAGAGCTAATGCTTATTAAATCTGGAAAGACAAGGGGATGGCTCCTGTCTGCAAAGGCACATTGAAGTTTGGGTGTCTTCGCACAGTGTGGCCTCTGCAATGAGCTGGGGAGCACATCAACCCTTGGGATGCCTGAGGAGCCGCCTCCTCCTGACTTCTCAGGTCCAGGATTACTGACTAACCATCACTGGGAGGTCTCCTTTCTTTCTCCCACATCCCAGTGGACTGGTTGCTGTACAATGATTATAATAACATGGAAGAGATGTCTTGCCATCTGCACCATTTTTAAATCCTCTGCTGAGCCCAGGTATTTTTTTAACTATTCCCAGCAATTTTCTCCTCATTTCCGGGCTTCTTTAGATTAACACAAAGTATAACCCAAAGTACAACCCTTTCCTTCCTCAAAATTACAGACTCCTTAGTTGTTCTGACTGTATGTCTCATCTTATGTCAGATTTGTTTTTTGGAAGTGGGGAGATTAAGGACAACTTCGCATGTAAAAGAATAGATTGAACAACCCAGACACACACACACAAAATTAGTTCATTATTTTTAGACATATGCCTATGTCAGAATTGGATAAGAGCAAAAGCAAAGATTGAGGAAGAAGGACCTGGACAAACTGTGGCAGACACAGTGAACTAATTCAGAGATTTACTGAGTGTTATATAATGCTGTGAATAGTCAGGCTCGCTTTTGCATGGTCTTTTTAACGATGTTTTTAGACCAAGTTCCCCAGGTTAACCTTGGAGTCGAGATGTTCAGGCAACTTGGTTTCCATGAGTCTCTCACAAAACCCTTTCTCCCAGTGCTCTGTAATCATTTTTGACCTGTTACCCCTCGTGCCTCAAGGGGCTGCTGTTGTCTTCTGTTCCCGAGTCCTTACCCCAGTCTGTGCCTGGACCTGGCATTCGTTCGGGATGGTGTTCCAGTTGTTCTTTAAGCAGCACAAACTTGCCGAGCAAGACGTGGTGTCCGGCCAGCTCCCACAGCTCCCCTCATTCTCACGGTGCCTGCTCGGCCCTCAGTCATGCCGCTCTCCCACTGACTCCCAAAGCTCTTTGGAATCGAAACCCCCTCCAGTCAAAGCACCAGGCATCTATTCCATAACCCCTTCATTCACTCTTGCCAAGAATGTTTTTTAATTCAAAGTTATATTTGTTGTTATATATAAGACTAGGAAAAGGTTTGTAACTTTTTTTTTTTGTTTCTGAAAAATCAGCTTTAATTCATTGACAAAACCCAACTCATGTTTCTAAACATTTTATGTGCTCTTTCGACTTACGGAAAAATGGATCCAGAACTCTTGGCAACTTTCATGCGTCTTTCACTGGCCTTTTTCTTTGTGGACTGAAGTCAGCTAAGGGCCAAACTTCTCTAAAATCATTGGCCATTGATGCTGTCGTGAAGGTTGTGTTTTATTACCACTGTAAGAGTTAGGGTAGGCCGAAATGGCATCCAGACATGTCAGACCTTAATCACACGTGTTGAAAACAGAGACGTGTTTTATTCTGGACCGTTCGGTGGGAGTTAATTACTACACTCAGGTGAACTCTCTGCATGCCCTCCTGCCACAGCCGTTGGGAGGAGAGGGCCGCTTATGTGCTTGACGGCGTTTTATGACCATGATTACGTGGGTGTTGGAAATGGCTCGGAGCAGCATTTTGTCCTCATAGTCACCCACTATCATGATGGCCCAACCCCAAATTTGTGAAAACATCAACTGTTGTGTTTGGCAAACATTCTCCACAATTCTTTTGGCTGATCCTAAATAGTTTCATTTAGCAGACCAGTTTACTCAAGCGCCTAGAGGAGTCTTGGGAGTCTGACTTATCGAGAGAGGCCCTCAACAGCACCTCGGAGGTTTATCTACAGCCGGGGTGGGGTACGTGATGCTTGTTATGAAACTGCAAATCAAGGATGTGTTCACCCAGTTCTTCTTTGTGGATCTTTGGGGTTGCTCTGTTTAATATAGTAGCCATTAGCCATGTGCACCTACTTAAATTAAAATTTTAAAAAATTAACATTAAATAAAATCCAAACGTCAGTTCCTCCATGACACATATTTCAAGAGCCTGATAGCCACGTATGATTAATGGCAACTGTGTTGGACAACACAGATAGAGAACATTTTCATCGTCATAAAAAGAAATCTGTTGGACAGCATGACTCTAGAGTCTCAGCATGCCAGTCATGCAGGGGTCAGTGGGTCCAGAGCCACTCCATGAGCAACATCTTGGTTTTCCTGAAGGTACTCCAGTGACTTGTCACCATATGGAGAAGGGCAGCCTTCAGTCCAGCCAGAACGCTGGTCAGGCCTCTCTCTCAGCGTTGTCTCTGATCAGAATGTCAGCCAACCGGGTGTCCATGAAGGGGATCGGCCCTCGAGCCCTCTCAAGGATGCCCAGCCTCAGTGTTTCTTTGACTGCTACTCTTCAGCTCTTTCTGAAAATCAGGAAAGAAAATTGACGTTCACTGATGATCAGCCAAGGGACATGCTCCCTACCCCGGGTCATCCCCACTCTCTCCTTTCATTAAGTTAGAGCACCAGGAAAGCACACACTCAAAGGGCACTAGCTTATCTTCCTTAATTAAATTATCTTTGATAGATCAGATTTTAATGTTTATATCTTGTGTTTGTCAATGATTTTAAAGAAACAACATGAAGATAACTTGCATGTGCTGTGAAAATCATTCATTACTGAGGATGTGGACCATTCTTGTCAGATGCTCCATAATAGTCAGGATGTGTTTGTCTCTCTGGAAGAGCTGTGAGGCTTGTTCTGTTGCGGATGTAAACTTTGTGACCCACTATTTCCCTTTTGCCCCAGCTTCTGGAAACACCAGAGTTAAATTCAGTGTTCGCTTATTGTCACAATATTAGCCCCCATGGTTATAATTTTGCTTTCTCTTCTTTAACTTTATTGTGTGTATCATGTTTATTTTATTTTAACTCTCCTTAAATTTTTTTCTGAAAAGATAAAATATAAACAAATAAACACAAACTATAATCTGGTCCTTGGAAACTTGACGTTTCCTGCTTTCCAGGGTATTCCCTGTGCAAACCCTAACCCCTGGCCCCTGGTATCAGTGACAGGATGCCCCAGGTACCTCCCAGCAATCTCATTTTTCTTTCATACCCTCCCGAGAATCTAGCACACCACCAAGCATATGCTGATCTGAGTGATGTAAAGGAAGAGAAACAGAGCACCATGCGTGGGAAGCTATTACAGAATAAACTTAGGAAGGAGGGTCACCTCTCAAATTTAGTCAGATGACAAAAGGCAGCACTGGCCCCCCTGGGGTGTAGAGATAGAAAAGAATTTGAATAATTATCATCATTATCATCACCACATTCATTAAACCCCATCTGCACATGGCACGGTGTAAGTCCCTATAGGTTATTTTTCTGCCAGTGAAAGAGAATTTTGTCCAGCAGGGAGGATAAGCCTGAGCTCTCCTCAGCTCACCAGTTTCCTTTCAAGGCTGTTCCTGACACTCTACCTCGAAGCCAGCCACTTGGTTTACCATCTAAGCTGAGCACATGACCTCCTGTGCGTCCTACACATCCTGGGACCCTGAACTTTCCCTTTACAGCACTAAAGATAGTGGCAATTAAAGACATCACTGCATGATGAATTAGAGTCTCTTTCATACTATATTTCATCAAGCTTGGGGTCACCTTCCTATTCTGCAACCCTGTATATCTGGAACCCCCCATCGTGTGATTCATGTAGTAAGGTTTGATACATATTTATTGCAAGAAATAGAAGGAATGAATGAGTGAGTATCCAATTTGATGCTCAAGTTGTTTCCTGACCGATAAGTGCAGGAGCTGCTATTTCCTCCATGAATCCAACATCTGGGGATTCTCAGAATATGCGACATCCCTGCCATGGAGGGGCATCATTACGTCATTAGTGCCAGCACTCATACAGCTCTTGACTAGCTACAGGCTTGTGACTGTTCTTTTGCTATCAACTTGTATTGTGTTTTGACCTAAAATATTGTCAAGACTTCGCCTTTGAGGATAAGGGCTAAGTCTTTTGTGTATTTCCCGTGAATACTTGCATCATATACTCAGGAAGCATTTGTTGACTGAACCAAGAAGATGATGGAGAAGTGCCGAGTCATCATCTCTCTCTACAGAGCTATTTCACAATGGGAGCTGATTTGTCAGGAGTAGTATGACAGAGATAGACCAGCCTATCTGTAGACAGGCTGTGACCATATCCAAACATGAATAAAAATATTTGAAACGGCAGGTTTTCGTTAATATTGGATCAGATAGGTCATTGTTTTACAACTCTAGAATCATCTGGAAAGCTTTTTAAAAGTACTGATGACTGGATACCTCCACAGGAAAAAAGTTATCTCTGGGGCTAGGTACCAGTCAATGAAATACATTTCTCACTACCTTCGCTGTTTTTAATGTGCAAACGTAGTTGTGAACTACCGACCTAGTCTTCAGGAGTTAAGCTGTACCCACCTCTTTATTCCATCCCTGCCAGCATTCAGCCACAGTTTGCTCTGGGTTGGTAGCTGCCTTCATTCAGAGAGAACAGAGTTCAGATTTTGTGGTGCAGGACCGGCTCCAGTCGCTGTCACTTCCCATTTCCGTTCCCAGCAGAGTATTCATCCCATTCATCCCAAGTGTTTCGCCTCAGCTGGGATCCCACGTGGCACTGGAAAGAGGCCTATTCATTCGTTAGACATGTATTTGGCATTTACCATGTACTCAGTGGAGGAAAAGACAGTTAATTTCTGTGTCGTTGTACAATCAAGGCTGAGATAATGGTGGATGGGATGTCATGGGAGCTTCAAAGGAAGGATATTGACTTCTGCTTGGGGAATCAGAAGAGTTTTTTTGGAGATGAGGCTAGAACTGAGTTCTAAAAGTTGCATAGACGTTGGTCCAGACCCTCCCTTATCCCTTACCTGGCCGATGGAAGAGCATGTGCACAGACATGAGGGACAGGAGAAGACAGCACACTGACCTAACTACACGGCTCTGTGGCTGAAGCACAGGTGGAGGGCTGATGAAGCAGTGCACTGGGGGAGGGGGGAGGGCACAATGTCAAGAGGGAGCCTGAAGAGTTGGGCCCCGGCCAGACCACAGACAGCCTGCTCGTATGCCCGCTTAGGGTGGGTTTGCCATGAGGCTATTGCAACGTCGGCTGCAGTGCCCCTCACTCCCCTGCCTGGGCTCTAGCAATGTCTTCACATGGCCATGTGTTGAGTTTTTTTGTTGTCGTTATTCCGTTTTTAAAATTTGCAAAAAGATATATTAAAGGTAATTTTTATAATAATTTTCTATTTTGTATTCCTCTCCTTAAATAGGGCACCCCAATTACCTAAGCTTGGAGCCCTACAAAACCTGGAGCTGAAGCTTAAGGACCTTACAGTTTTCCTGAAATTAATAGAGCTATTGAAGAAGGGTTGGGGGGAAGTACTGTGTCATCCGAACTGGGATACTTTGAGAATGAGAGTATCCCAGTAGGAGCTACCACCCTCCCCACCTCCAGTCTACAACCAGATGTGTGAAAACTCCTATTGTAAACACTTGGTGAGTAATCTGGAGAAGCAATTAGAGAATTTCAAGCTGGAATAGGGAGACTAGTTGTGATGCTGTCACATCCAGATGAGATGATGAAGTCTGACTTAAGATGGGAATAGAGAAGGTGGAGACAAGGAGCTGGGCCCTTCAGGATCAGTAGCATGGACGAAGGGCAAGGAGGGGTCTGGAGACGATGCCCAGATTTCTGACCTGGGCAGCTGGGTAAATGGTGGCATCTTCCATCACTTGACCTAGGGGAACACAGGAAGGAGAGCAGGTGTGAGGGGCCAGGTGGCCATTGCAGTTGGATATAAAGAAGTACCTGAGGGAGAGCCAACAGAGGAGGCACTTAGCTAAGTGTTGAAGTCCAGGTGGCAGGTTCAGATTTGTCCTGAGGCAGTCAGGTTTGCTGTGCTTCCACAGACTTCACCTCACTGCCACTCAAGCTGGAAACTCCCCGATGCAAAGAAGGGGTCAGGCGGCAGTGTGGGTGGCTCAGTGCAAGCCAACCCTCTGATAAAACACAGTTAATAGCCTGCTCTTCCTTGGAGCAGCCAGAGCGTACCAGGCGGTCCCTTTGCCCCCTTGCAGTCTGAGCAGAGACCAGAGCCTCTTGCATTGTGGCAGCTGGTGGCCCGTGGGGCTCCCAGGGCTTCCATGTGCCCCTAACCATGCAAGTTGATGCTGGATTTACTTGAAGTTAATTTTCATCACATGAGCTTTTCTTCTCATCAGCCCCAAAGAATTCTAAATCTGCTAAGAATGCTTTCTCTTTTTTCCTTTTTTTTTTTTTTTTTAAAGCCGCATGCCTATATTTTGGACAGAAAATGATCCTTTTAGTTCCTGTTCTCATACTTTAAAATTTCTCATGTTCTCCTTGATATTGCTTATCGGATTTGTTTAATGAAATATGGATTTATACCATAAATATTGGAGTTGGTGTAGTCCATATTTCAATTAATGGATCATTTATATGTCATGCTAACATTGTAATTACTGAAATCTAGAAATATAGTGAAGCAAAAAGAATTTCTGGTCTTGCAATCCTGCCCCCATCCAACCAGGTCTGAGTGGCTTGGATCCATGAGAGAGAAGATTTACTGTGGGGTTTGCAAAGGAAAGGGGCAGGAGTTCGGGGAGATGGCTTCCTCCACTTATGCTGTTAGAGATTTGCATTCCACCGTGCTCTCTGGGTTCACTTACGCAGCATTCTCCTCCGAAGCAGAAAGCTGGGCTCAGGCAGGAGCGCCTGGTCATCAATCTGCTCACAGACCTTCATCATCATTTTCGTCTCAGTTGTAAAGCACAGCCTGTTTTCCCCCTTTGCCAAATCTCTGCCCTAAAGGGCTCTAAATATACATAAATATAGATTTCTCACTGAGCCTGACTTCCAGGAATCAACTAGAAACTCTCACCAGACCTCTGAGACAGAAGACAAGTAAATCGCGCTCTCCGACTGCCTTGAACCAGGCCTGTCACTTTAACGGGATCCTTCCTCCGGCAGTGGGAGTGGGTACTGCCCCAGGACGCCCTAGCCATCCTCTCTCTCGCCCCGCCTCTCTCTCTGCTGCCTGCCATTTGCTGACCAGAACAATCTGGCTGGAGAGGCCCATGCAGCGAGTGAACATCACAGACATAATTCTATCAGAATATATCCAAGGGTGTGGAATCATTGTTCTCGGAACTGGCTGAGCTGAAGCCGGAGCAGAATTACTAAAGTCAGTCGCGCCTTTGAGCTGCCTCTAACAGCGCCCTTTGGAGACCCATTTCATACAAAATTTGAAGCCTGTGTTTATTGCCCATTAAAGCAACCTTTATTTTATGGCAAATGTTGCAGTAATTGCCTTTTACGAAGAGCACTTTGTAACACACATGCACAGTTGAAAGAAAACCACTCTGGTATTGTCTATCGGGACTTAATGGCGCAATTAATTTTACTCCATCTGTTCCTGAGACTTTAAAGGAAAATGGATTTTTTTTTTGAGCGCACTTTAATGAAGAAGATAAAGCGGCCCGGCTGGTGTCCCACAGGCTCTGCGCAGTAAGTTCAGATTATTGCTCAGTCTGTCAGAATGGGCTGCTTCCCTCAGCAGCAGCCACAGCCAGCAACCCGCTCTGGCCCCTCGCCGCGCCATTCCTGATGACAAACTGCCAGCCAGCTCCCACAAAAGCACGATTAAAATGTCAGCACAGGATGACGAAGGGGCCAAGAGGGTCCTCGGAGACAAACTGTGTTCAGTATGAGTTAATACTTTACAGCAGGGCTGGGGCCTGGCTTGCTGCTAGCTGCTTGGGCTGCTGGCTCGCCTCAGAAAGAATGCGAGGGCGGGGCTGGCCGCCCTGGCCCGGCCCGGCTGCCCGGGGCCTGTGGGCGCTGGTCTGTGTGGGGAGGAAGAGCCTGAGGGGTCGTCAGATCGCGGGATTCAGAGACCCTCAGTGGTCTTTCCATCATGGGGGAGAGGCAGGCAAGGGAAGTAGTTGTGAACCTGGGATGGGGATGGGGGGCACTGTGCCCACAGTGACCCCAGGTTCTGTCCCAGATGTTCACAGCACCATTTCCGAGACAATGAAGGCAGCCACGAAACGCCCAAGCTGCAGAAAATCACTTCTCACAGAGAAATGGCTGTGCAGAGAATGCAGTCGGCACCTCTAGTCCCGTGCCCTGAGCCTCCGCACACACGGCTGGGCCACAGCAAGAGGGTCGGCAGCGAAAGCCTCTTAATCAGTGCTGCTGCTCGACAACACCTTGTAGCCCCTGGACCGGTGTTTGCTAACTTGCTGGGAGGAGGGGCGGTGGGGAACGGGCACACTCTGTCTCTTTGGCTTAATCTCCCGTCATCCCTTGGTTTGGTGATGTCCATGTGGGAGAGTGCCTGGGAGTGACCCTGTGGTGAAAAGGACAAGGAGATTTGCATCTCTGGCCTCCTGTGGAGACCCGATCTGCCATCCTAGCGGGCAGCAGGTGTGAGCGCCTGCCATTGTCCCTAATGGTTATTACCAGTGATAAGCAGGACAAATGTGAGGTCATCTCTCCTGCTGGCAGGTCAGAGGAGGTTGGATTTAGAGCCCCTAGGAGACTAGGAAATTAGATGGTCAGTATCCACAGTGGAGGTTGTAACCTACGCCAGGCTCCAGTGATACTGGAAAGGGGTCAGAGAGGGGTGGAGGGAGTTGCTAGGTAAACGCGATTCAGAATGTATAGTCATACTTGGAAGCAATCAAGAGCATCCATTGTCAGGATGGCGGTGAGTCAATAATTAGTGCAGAGCACTGAGCGAGGAACAGCAGGCAGGAAGGAGGCCCCAGTGAGGGGCAGCGAGGGGATTTGGTTTCCTCTTGGTTCATAACCATGGCCCCAGATTTCACAAAGGAGAAAGGAGGGAAGCCCTGCTGGGTTCTCATTAAAGCCCTTTGCCTTTGCCCATTCACCCTGGCAGCCGGTGGCGGTGGACTCCTGATTTCCTAATCCTACTCTCTGACCTCCTTGACCCAACCCTTCCTGCTCTCTTCTCCAGTCTCATCCTGGGACTGCTGTCTTCTGGCACGTCTGTCTCCCGTGGAGCCACACGGCCCCGTGAATCCTGGGTTCTGACTCTCTGCTGCCCTCATTCCCATCTCGAGCTTGTCCTCCTCCCCACTCGCATGTGGCCCCCCCTTTCGCCCCCCCCACTCCATCCATCACCCCTCCTCTCTTCTAAGAGTGCTCTCTAAATCCTATTGCCTTTTTATGTCTCTCCTGGGCTCTTCCTCCTGCCCTCTCCGTGAGCACAGTTTTCCTGTGTTTTGAGCGTCCCACAGCTCACACCATTAACGGCATCGTAATAGCCATGGTTGGCTCTTATAGAGCAAACAGCCTTCTGTGGGATACAAGGGCACAAAGTCCCGCTGGTGACTCAAAACACACTGCCTTCCAGCAGCCAGTTACCCCCTGCCCTACCAGCAGTTTCAGGCTGGTCCTTTACAGTTTCCACCGGCCTGGCCACACATTTGGCTCTGCGTATTTGTGTTTTTAGAACCGTGAGCCCAGAACAGTAGAAAAAGCCCTGTACCTTGAGAACAAAAAGCCCATGCTGAAGGATGATGGAAACTCACATGGGCTGAGGGCTTCAGGAGAAGCACCCCTCCCCCATGGGGTGGGTGGCCAGGAAATGGCAGTCCAGGGACCTTTGTGGGGCAGCAGCAGAACATCCTGTGTGAACACGTTGGGTCCCTAACGCTGAAGAGCGAGGTATAGAGGAAATTCAGGGTGAAGACCCCCCAGTGCCCCCACTGCCTCTGCCTGCCCTTCTCTGAAGCTTCTGTCGACGTGTGGCTCACTCTCCCATTCGGTCATTCATTAGCACTGGTCGTACTGCTCTAGATTAAAGGCGGCTCAAGAGACGTGGGAACAGATGCAATGCCTGATCCTTGATGGGGCCGAGGTCTAAAATTTTTAAAAACTTATTTTTAAGGATGTTTTGGGAACAACTGGGAGATTTGAATGTGGACTCTAGATTAGATAATGTATCAATTGAAATCTCTAGATGTGATAATTTTCTTATTTTTAGGAAGTACTTGCTTTCCTTAATTTAAAAATAGCTTACCAAAAAGAAATGTAGGTATGTGTATAAATACATACATGTGTGTATTTGTATGTACACACATACAGAGAAATAAAGTAAATGTGGCAAAATATTAATAATTATTGAATCTAGGTGAAGGGTGATGGGTGTTTACTATAGTCTTTCTTTCTGAAGGTTTGAAATTTTTTCAAAGTAAACCGTTTGGGAAAAAATATTTATGAAATGTCTCTGTCAGGATTATTCTGGACACTAGACACATCATCAGTGAAAAACAGGCAAAGGTCCCAGCCCCCATGGAGCTGAGGTAGGATGGAGACAAGGCGCGTAATCAGGACGTAATGTGTTAGGAGGTGGGTTGGGAGCACTGGCGTGGGAAGGGTGCCATTTACAGTAGGTGAGGCGTAGACCCCACTGAGGAGGGGACGTGTGAGGTGGGACTCTGAGGAGCTGAGGGGGTGAGCCGAGGCAGAGCCGAAAGCCAGCACAAAGTACCTAACATAACTGGCTACTTGCTTGGCCACCCGGTGGACACCTTGATCCCTTACTTGCACCCAGCCTTGGTAATAACTTTATATGCTTGAAGGAAACCTTTGGGTTTAAGCTACACAGGCAGGACCCGTGGCAATCCCGTGAGCTATAAAGTGTGAGCATTTCAGAGCTAGCTGTTGGCATGGCCCTATCACCTTGTCATCCAGTCTACACCATGACCATTCACATCCCAGTGTCAAGGGGAATAACCATGAGGAGTGGAAAGAGCACCAGGCTAGGAATAAGACCATGCGGGTTTGGGCCCATGTGGTCCATCATCCCATCTCATTCAGCCTGCTGACTTTAGCTAACCACTTGTCAGAGGCTCCATTTTTGGACCCTCTGGCTTCTTCATCTGTGAAATGGAAATATGTTGCAGCTTCTCCCAAAACATTGAGAAGTATAATGCGATAAATGTATGTGAAGGCAGATTATGAACTACACATTACAGAAACTCTATTTGCTTTCTAGATATGCTGGTCTTGGGCAGCTTAGTGCTGTAGCTTAGGGTCAGCTGACTTGGCACCTAGCTGCTGCTCTGCTACTGAGTAACAACCCTTGAGTGGGTCACTGAACCACACAGCATCCCCTCCACTACTATCTGCTAAGAGTTAGGGGTTAGTGACACCGATAGTCTCATCTGGCTCTAAAAGAGTGTGATTCTAAGGTGCAGACTATTGAGTACCTTATGAATTCCACTTCCCCCAAAATGGATAGTGCTTTGGTGTTTTTATGCCATGTTGGAGATGGGCTTCTTCCGTGTGCTTCCCAGGCCTTGCTCAATAGAACAGCTTGTGTGAGCTTCTTTCATGAGCCACACGGACATGGGCCCTTTCCAGGGATGTGGCCGTTGGATGTGCCTCTTCTCTTTTGTGACTCACCTTCTGGACTCCTAGTGATGTCTTCTGAACATCATGAAGGCAAGGGGTTTCATGGATATTGGTCTTCTTAGAAATTGTGCTGCCTCATAGAGGAGAAAGGTTACCTCTTGCATATCTTCAGGGCCATGGTGAGGGAGGGCCCAGCCCTCTCCCCAAGCTGTATCCCAGGCCTTCAAGGGAATTTCATCTCAGGACCTAAAGGACTAGGTTCCTAAGCCCTTCCAAAGCGCACTTGGCACAGTACACACAGAGAGGGAGATGAAATGGGTCTTAGAAGCTCCTAGCAGGGTCATTCTCCTCCCTGGAGTGTTGGATGCAGGAAAAGGGTAGAGGTGAGCCCTGTGTATGTACACATCCCTAAGCACTTGGGGTAGGAGAAAGGAGTAAGATGATAGGTGGTAGGGAGAAGGGAGATCAGAAGAGCGTTATTTAATTCTTGGATTCCCTTAGAGGACTCGTGCTGGAAAATGGTTCTGAAACCTCTGGAAAGGGTAAATTGGGTTCTTTCAGTACTGGCAGATTTTATTTTCTCTGCCTGAATTGACTACACCAAGCTCTCAGGTGATGCTAGGCCCAAGGCGGAGGCTAGGAAAGACTTCTGAGGGGTGGTCGGATTTCGATGTGCCAGGTGGTAGAAGCTGAAATGCAGAGCACCCAGACTCTCTCAGCCAGTTATACTGGAAATGCCATCCAGGAAGCAGAGAGGTCCTAGCTGCCCTGCTTCTATTCACATGTTGGCCTGTGGAGCATTCGGGCCAGGCTTCACCCTGCAGGGGTCAAGGGGACTGGCAGCTCTCTGGAAGAAGGAGTGATTGGGCCATCTAGACCTAGGTCTGTCACAGCCTCGCAGGTACTCAGATTCAAACTCTGAGAAAGAGACCGAAAAATGAGATGTGGCCTGACTAGTGGGCAGTGGCATACCGGAAAGGGGTGGGTGAAGCCTAGTCACAGGAGGTGGTCCAGGCTGTGACGTGGCAGCTTCACGTCCTTTCACAAACCCTTGAGCAATGCATTATCCAGGTCTGGTCCCACACCAGCGGGATGGACACCACCTGGGAACTTGTCAAAACGTGCAGCCTCGGTCCCCCTCCCCACACCCCGACCTCCTGGATCGGACCCTCTGACTGAGAATGGGGCCCGGCGATCTGTGGCTTAAACTGCCCTCACGTGATGCTGACGTGCCGTGAGAACCACCGCTCTGAGCGGCACACTCACGTCGACGGCCACAGAGACAGCTCACGTCCGCTGACAGCGTAGTTAATTCTGGCAGCCACGCGGGGTGGAAGCTGTAGGCATCAAGAAATCTGGGTTCAAGTCCTCCTCTTCCTCTTACCTCTGTGGGACCTTGGGAAAGCACCGAACTCCAGTTTCCTCATCTGTAAAATGGTAATAACCGTACATCCTCTCCATGGTTTTTTGTGGGGGGGGGGGGGATAAAGTTAAACTGATGCCTGTTAAAGTACTGTGTTAACCTGCAGTATTGCATAAGAAGTTGGTGTCATTGTTTTCAATTTGCAGTAAGTTCAGGAAAAAATAACATATCTATTGAGCACCTGCCATCTTCCAGCCAGCAGTAAGTGATTCCCTATGTATCGTTTTTTTCTATTAGTATCCCAGTTTTCACAAGGGAAAGCTGAGGCTTCGAGTTTAAATAACATGGCGGAGCAGGACGTCTAATCCAGTTCAGCTTCATTCCGTAGTGGCTTTGAAGTTCCATTGGGAGCCTCTGTTCCTAACCATTATGCTTTGTGCAGGTTATCGACCCTGGCTGTACGATTGCCAGTAGAGCTTTCAAAACTCCTGAGCTTCTGAATCCACTGGTTTGAGATGGGCTTTGGCCATTAACGTTTCTTCAAAAGTACCCTGGATATTTGTGTAGATAAGGTTGAAAACCACTGTGCATTGCACATATGCCACCCTGCTTAGATCTTAGAATGGTCACTGGAATTTCAGATACATAAGATCTAAGTAAGTGGCACAGAGCTTTGGAGACCATGGGCCCTAAGTCGCTGCTTATTAGATTTGTGAATTGAATTGTGTTGAGAGTGGCATTCGCCACAGTTTTAATAATTTGTATAACAGGGATCCATTTGAGAAAAGTGGAAAGACGTAGGAAACTATGTTACCCAACTCTAGAACCCCCCCCCTTGTTCTTCCCACATGAGAGGAAGGAAAGCAGACCCTGGGGAGGCTAAGTGATTTCCCTAAGTAGGGGTATTTGGAAGTTGGTATATTTAGATGGTAGGCAAGGGGAGAATAGTGTAAGTTTTGTACTTTGAGCCTTTGGGTAGAAACCATTGTGTTGTGTCTGCAGATCACCACAAAGGAATCAACTCAGGCTCTTCAATAACTCCCTGGCAGACTGAGTGAGTGCTTCCAAGTGCCATTTCCTTCCCTCCTTTCTTTAGAAAGTACCTTGAGCTGGAGGTGAGTCGAGCCGGGTTGGCATGCAGGCATTTTCCCTTCCTAAGGGGAAGAATGAGAAGCAGCAATGACATTTGTTACTCCCATTCTTTTTTTGGAGGGTTAAAACTAAAGGTACGAAAGCCTCATGAGTTGCTGTGTAGTGCTTTCCTGGATGAAGGGGCTGGGGGAGCCACCTTTAGAACCTTGGACAGCCAGACTTTCATTACCAAGATTCACCATCTTCCTCTCAAAATCCAAAGCAACAACAAGCCTCTGTCACCTCCAGGTTAAAAAACAGAATAATCCCCCGATCCTGCCCAGACCACAGAACTCTGCAGCCTTCGTACGTACCCCATCATAAAACCACTTTCCCATGACTTCTCGAACAGTACACCCCTGCTTGGGTACCAGGGAATGGAGCTTTCCGTTTTTAATGGAGTGCAGCTGAGGCAAGTTCAAAAGTGCGAGGATTGTAAACTTCGAAACAACTCTGCAAATGCCGCACACCATGGCAGAATGATTCAAGAGGCCAAACTTTGCCTCATCAAGTCAAAGAATTTTCTGCAAATGAACTTTTCGAGAATTATGCCGTCGTTGGCATTACAGTATTACACGCCTGTTCCCGATCACTCACTGGAACTTATTTTGTAGTTAACCTCCATAAAGGACTGTGCGAGCGAGCACAGGCCTGTCACACACACATTATTTAGAAGCCCTTATTATTATTATTGCCAGTCCTTGACAGCTGAGGAAAAGCCAAGCGCTTTAATCTTTTTTTCCCTTTAGTTTACAGTGTAAGAGCTGCATGTAAGATGGATTTGATTAATATGTAACAGAGATGCAATTCTCTGTAAAATGTTCTGTACTTTAGCACCCTGGAAAACAAACTGCATCACAATGGCTTAAATCTCAGTCCATTGTATTATATAGACATCATAAATAATAGAGAGCAGGCAGATATTGCTGCAGGCTTCATCTGCATAACACATCTGAGCTCTCTATAATGTGCTCAACTTGTCACTTTTAGTACAGAAGAGAGGCAATAAAGCTAACAGCTGACTAACACACATCAGCCCCACTTCTACTTCCAGGGGGGTGAATGCTCATTAAGCCATCTTAGCCCTGACTTTTAAAATCCATAACTCTTACAAATGTAAAAAAGTTGCCACAAAAGATTAAGCGCATAATATATGTCAAAGTATAATTTCGCATGCATCTCCCTCAACTACCACTCCCTGCTGCCGCCACCACCACACCAAAATTCTTGTTTCTTTTATAGCCCTTTCACTAGAGGGGAGAAAAAAAAATCTGTGTTTCAGATAAAACCAAATGAAATATCATCTTCTCAGCATCGAGAAGGGACTACATAATTGCTTTTGAGTTTGGAGCAAATGCACTGACCCAAAGAGGATTTAAACCTTTTCTCCTCTCCCTCTAAGACCAGCTCAAAGAGAAATGTGGAATCAATCATCCCCAGTTGGACTTTGAAGACAGGCCATTAGGTCAGTCTTAGCGGCCATATGTATGACCGACCTCACATTTACCTGCCTCCGTTTCCCTGTTGGAAGCAGGAAGGGAAGAAAGCCTGCTGTTTCCTTTCTGGCAGGGCTGCAAGACTGACATCAGTGCTGTTTGTGCAGTTACTTCTAGCAGAGGTTTGGGGGTTTCTCTTCTGCTCTTCCGAGTGGTTTTTCTTGTGTTTTAGAGCAAAACTTGAAAACATTAAGTATGTCCTCTTTTGTAATGATGGCTGAGCCTTTCTAAAGGGATCAAGGCTGCCAGGCCAAAAAGAAAGAAAATAATGTTTGTACTCTAACTTGGAGCAGACTTAATCCCCCGGGATGCCTTTTGGAGGCTAGGGGAGCATTATGGTCTCTCTTCTGGAGAGGCCACGGTATAAATCGTATATGGATGCCTATGTGTCATGACATTCCTCTCTTCAGGAAACACACTCAAAAACATTTTTCTTGGTGCCCATAAGAAAAATAAATGGCTGATGGCGGCCCGGATGGTAGGAAGATAGCTTAGGATGAAACAGGAAATTTTTGCTAGCAGTCTTAATTCCTCAAGGGGAAAAGTTAGATCCCCAACACTTGAGTCGTTTAAAATAAACTAAGCCAACCTCACAGGGGTTGGGGCGGGGCGGGGGAGTGGGGAACCTGCATAACGCAGGGGGACTAGCTTGATTACCTGACAGAAATTGGAGGTGGATGCAGGAATTCCATGATAAACTATAGTGCAACACTATTTCTCTGATTAGTACGCACCTGACTCTGTGTGTGTATGTGCATGCGTGTAAGAGACAGACCAGCTAACTGAGATGTAGAGGCTTTCCTTGATACTGGTGGTGGTTGTGGGTGGAGACTGAAAGAAGGCTTGGTCCCTTGTCTAGGAGTGTGGGCCTAGGACAGTAAAACACTTTTTCCCAGCCACAAGGGCAACTTGTTTTGGGGAAGGTCATCAGCAAGCTCTGACGTGGGCCGCAGCACTGCTACCTTGGAATTTTGTAGGTGTCCACCAGGCAGGCCCTGCCAGCTCAGCTTCCCACTGCCAGATCACGAGTTGTAATTTCCCGCCCCCACCTCCCGCCCCCCTGCCGCAGCCACGTGGCGCATCTCTCCTGGGCTTCCAGGCCGACCACCACGACCACCACCACCGAAGTCGCACATGATTGGTGTTTGATCTCCCTCCCACCTTCCGTTGCTCTTGGCTCCGGTCACACTGGTCCACTAGGCGTTTCCAGTCATACCCAGCACTCTCCCGTCTCCCTGGCTCAGGATGTTTGTTACCTCCATAACTTGAAGTCCTGTCCCCATCCTTTAAGGCACAGCATGAGCGCCCACCCACCCAGAAAGACAAATCAGACCCTTGCTTGAAATGCATTTCTCCCATGAATCTGTTTTTATTACTTTATAAGTATAAATTAGAGCTTTCAGGTCAGAGAATTGAATTAACTGTACTCCTCATTTCAGAATGCACTGTCATCCCAGATCTGTGTGAGGCTTCTCTTAATTTTTCCCCATTATTCCGGTCTGTTCTCCCCACGCCCAACACCCAGTCTAACGTGCTGGATATCTTACCTTGTCAAGTAGGTGCTGTTAACTCTGCAGGTGTGTTTAGCTTACCTCAATGGTGATGTGCTGTCAATCTTAGTTCTGTTTCTTGTCACTTCACACTACATTTTTAAGATTTGTCCGTGCTGCTGTGTGCACACAGGTTTATTGCTTCTTGGTGCAGTCAAGGAGACATAATACCCATTCCCCTAGTAAAGGATGTCTAAGGTTGCCTTCACCTCCCCCACGACAAACACAACCACCACACTCATCCTCAAAATGTGTCCATTTATGAAAGTCTACAATCATTGCTCTTAGTTGCATCTCAGGAGATATTACTGGGTCATAAAGCAATTGCAAACTGATTTCAGCAAATATTGCAAATTGCTTTTCAGAATTGCTACATCCTCTCACCATCCACCTGCAGTGCATGAGAGTGCTCATCTCCAGATGTCCTTGCCAGTACTTGCTGTTATCCACATTTCTAGTTTTTGCCACTTGACAGTATAAAGTACTGTTGTGAGTTGGCCATGTTTCTGAGTTTCTGACTTCTTGTTGATTTGCAGTAGTTTTTTGTATATCCTAACTATGGGTCATTTGTTATTGTTGGACACTCAAATATCTTTTTCTAATCTATTTCCATTAACTATCTGTAGTGACTTTTTTAGGATACCCTTAGTATTTCTGTAGTGACATATGTATATTTTTTTGGTCTTACGTAAATTCTGGGCGGTCTGGTTTAAGAAATCTGTCTGTCTCTAGTCTACAGATAGCATTCTACATTTTCTCTCATTAGCCTCATAGTTTTATTCTTCACTTTTGGGTCTTTAATTCATTCCATAAAACTTTGTGCCATTTACCAGAGTTTGTCTTGAATTTCTCTCTATCCATGTCTTCAATCAGATTTGAGTTCTTGGAAGCAAAACTTTTTATTCATCATTGAAAACTCAACTGTGCTGAGCCTTAACCTGACTGGCCCACTGACACGTCCATACTGACAACCATCCTTCTCCGCGTTCTCAGCGAAAGAGGCATCACTCCTCCTGTCTGAGTCCCACATCCCATCCCATCCTTCCTCCCGGTGAAGTCTCCCTCTCGGCATAGAACCGGCCGTGTGTCTGCCATTAACATGTGGCACCTCCCCTCCTAGCTCTCACCCTCAGGCTCCTCGTTCCCTGGCCCCATGGACTTGTCATCTTTTCACGACAGCCGGCTCAGTCTCTGCCACGTGGTGGCACTGACCTGCCCTCACAGAGGTCTCAAGGATCTCCATTCACCAGGCCTCCCCATCAGTTTCCTGAACTCATCAAACCCTCCTTGAAGGGCATTTGAAACTTTACAACTACCCTTCTGGTTTTTTTTTTTTTTTTTTTGCTTTGTAACATTCTCTCCTTATCTTCATCATATCTATAACTGGCAGATCTCCTTCAGTGACCTTTGCCCTCCGTATAATTCAAGATTTTATTCTTACTCGCCCTGGGAGATCTACCCATTCCCATGGTTCTCACAGACTGGCCATGGTACTTTGTCTCCATCCCAGATCTCTCCCTGGAGCTTCAGGTCTGAATACCCTGCAGCCAGCAAGCCGTCTCCCCACCACCACGACTGTCTCCTGGGAACCTAAAATTAAAAGTGTGCCGACCTAAACTTATCTCCCCTCACCACCCAACCTGTGTGTCTTCTGCGGATTCCCTGCTTTTTAAATGACAGCACCAATATCCTAAGATGGGACCCTGGGAATTTTTCTAGACTGCCTTTGAAATGTGAGGAAGTAACTTTATCATCAAGTAATAATGGAATTTGTCATCTCTAATCTCTCTTTCCTAGCCCTGCCCAGACCTTTTTCTGCTCCTGAATTCCCACTCACAATTCGACCAGTTGCCAAAGCCAGAAATCGACAGATCTCCCCAAATGCTTCCTTTGCCAAGTGCTATGCATTTTACTTCTCAAAAGAGTGGCCCAGTCTGCCCCTTCCCTTGTCTCAAAACAGCCTCTGCTGCAACTTCCTGACTGGTCTCCCTATCTGTGCTGGTCTCTGATCAGGTGGTTCTCACCCGTAAGTGTGTATCAGAATCACCTGGAGAGTTCATTAAAACACAGGTCACTGGGCACCACCCAGGAGTTTCTGATTCATTTAATCTGCAGTAGAGCCTGAGAAAGCTCCTTCCTAACCAGTTGCCAGGTGGAGCTGAGGCTGCCGGTCGGACGGAACTTTGAGAACCACCGCTTCAGCTGATCTCCCATCCATCCACCCACTGTCTCGTTCAGCAAATAGTTGTTGAGCACCAGCGCTGGGCATTGTTCCAAGTGCCGTGATTCAGCAGGGAACAAAATAAAGTCACTCATGGAGAAGGAGGTTGACAGGGGCGAGGAATGGGGAAGCAAACAATGAACAAATTAATGTCTAATATGATGGCTAGAGTGATAAATGCTAAGAAAAATTTAAGGAAGTTGAAGGGATAGAAGAGTGGGGAGAGGGTGGTTAGGGAAGGCTTTCTGTTTAGGACGCGTTTGAGCAGGTACCAAAAGAGACTTAAACAGAGTACCGCGGATTCTTTTGGTTAACACTGTCCTTTACGGAATGAAAAGCAGCCACATCTGCCTGTCATTCTAGGCTCTCTGTGAATTGGCCCCCACCCACCTTTGCACTCATCCTCTTCACACTGAGGCTGACCTGATTTCTCCCAAGTCGCTCTACCGCCCTGTTCCCTCCTGGGGCAGTTATTGTGCCATTCCTCCCCTACAGTGCCCTTCTCCTGGTTTGCCTCATGTCCAAACCCTGTAACTTAGTCAAGGTTTGCTTCAGTTGACACATCCTCCTGGAAACTTTCTCCAGTTCTTCTTCCTCGTTGCAGGATCATTTACCACCAAACATGTTGCATGCCCACCTCCCTTGTATATTGCTTGCGTGACTCAATTCTGTATTGCAGTGAGGGTACAGTAGAAGTTGGTTGAATGACTGGCAAAAAGCATTTCTCTTGCTCCTTGACCTCTCCAAGAAGCAGGTCTCTTGTGTTTCCTAAATGCTGGTGGCTTTAGTAATAGCTTAATGAGAAAGTTAAGGCCGTGGCCTAAACCGGAGTATTTGAATTATCTCTGGATTCCTCTATTTGTCCCAGCTTCCTCTGTGTGCCATTATCAAGATAATTGAGTTGGAAGCAGTAGCATTTTCTTCACCTTCCTTCAGGCTCACAAGCATTCTTCACCCAAAGGGAGGGAGATTAATTGACTGCTTTTATCTTCCATTCCGATGAGGCTTTCATGTGAATCACTCCCCGCCCTCGCCCCAGTATCAGCTGTGGTAACCTCCCTGATTCGTCAGGGGCTGGACATGCAAAGGAGAGAACCTACAACTCTGTGGAGCCCCATGATCTCACCAGGTTCCTCTCGTCCCCCTTTCCCTCGAAACGTCTTGGACCTGGCATGGTGACAGTTCAAGTGGGAGGTGCCACAGCGGGGCGAGGCAGACCCAACCGGAAGCCGCACCAGCCACTGAACTCCCCGCACAGCGCCAGATGGTCTGGTGCAGCAACAGCCTTTCGGAATTAATAACTCTCCCTCCAGAGGGCCAGCTTCATTCAGGAACCGTTTCACATTTTGCAGCTAAGTGTCTTTTTTTTCCCATAGTATTTTCTGCCCGCTCCGTTCTGGGCAGACCGTGGGGCCTGCTCATGAAGGCAAGAGAGATGTCTCTTGCTCCCTCCACCTTTCTTTGCCTTTGGCTTCTGACAGTGCAGCTTTTAATCTAGAAATTATGGTAACTTGTATGTGCATTTTGAGAGTATATCATTGCTGCATTTAATTAACGGTTATTAGCGTTAGCGTACTGTGCTGTATTCTATGTCACAAATCATCAAGTCTCCCAGAGCAGTTATAGCAATTAAGAACTCCATCACACCTTCTGTATAGTCATTTGGTACTTTTCCAGGTCTTTTCAAAACTGGAAATTACTAATCAAATCATTTCTGCTCTGTGCCTCAGTATCGTTTATTCCATTCCTAATGATGTGCGACTTTTTTTCCTTTGGCCGTTAACAGAAGCATCCGTGCGTCTAACCCATTTCACACCACCGTCATGCTTTAGCGAGGCGATAATGAACTTGCAGAAGGAAATGCAGGCTTTGATTCTCTTTTCAGAGCAGTGTCTTTCCTCTCCTGCTGTTGGGTGATTGAATTTTGAAACTGTAAAATGCATCGACAGACCTACAAACCTGACTTGCCAGAGCCACAGCCATCACAGTTTAGCTTCAATTCAGAGCTCAGTGCGACTCCTGCCTGATCAATTTGTCATCCCTCTAAATGGAAACTAATTACTTCCCAGGGAAAGATTGCAGGCAAATACCAGCCTTTGCATCAGCAGCCCTCTGCAGTGAGGTGAAGGCAAAGTCCACGGGGTTTCACCAAAGGGGCCATTTCCCTCTCTGCCTAAATAATGTCAGGAATAATTTTTTTATTATTTAGAGCAGGCATGAGCTTGCCATCACATCCACTAAGGTTAGCCGTCAAGAGTGCATCTCAACTTAATAGGTCACCTGGATGGTCCCGAGTCAACTGTCAGGGGCCATTCAACTGCCAGGTTTCAGCAAAATCACACTGGCAGGCTTTTGATGGTGTTTAGATGAGGATGAGCCAGCCTGCTGGCAGTGTGGCCCACTGCCTCTGGCCCCCCCAGGGGGATTCTTTTTCCCCTTCCCAAGAACATTGCCTTGGAAGCATCCCCGGAATGACTGAATCATTGCCATCCATGCAGCATCAAACAGACTGTGCCGCTGACAGCTGTAGGCAAGATTGGCTCAGATGCAGTGCCAGGAGATCCAGGCCGTGCAGGGCTGCTGCTCGAGGCCCGCATTAGTGAGAAGGCCCTGGCTCAGGGCAGCGGGGCTGGGGCTGGGGCCGGGCCAGGCCAGCCAGCTCAGACGCTGTTGAACAATCTGATCAGAGGAGGCCTTGCCAGTTCCCTCCCTTTGCCCACTTTGGATGCTGTCCTCTCAGGCTGTGTTGAGCTGTCAGGCTCGCTGAATGGTTTGGGACTCAGGGCCAGTCCCTCCACCTCTGTGTCTGAGAGGAGCTGCAAGGTCTGTAGCCTTACCCCGGCATTGTCTAGCCTTGGACAGTCTCCCAGAGAAGTCAGGAGAGACTAGAAGAGAGGGAGATTTGGTTCAGCAGCTTATTGGATTCCCATCTATTTTGACTTGGGTTTCATGTTGGGGATCATGTTCAGGCCCCACTCAGTGTATATAGAGGAGCCCAAACCCCAGTCATCACCCTTTCCAAAGCTCTCTTCTATTTCAGAACAGAGGTCACTCCCCTCATTCCTACCACATAGTAGCGAAGCGGTGAGAAGCTCTGCATGGCTGTATGGACCTTCTGAGCTGGGCTAAGCCACTGAACTTCTCTGGGCCTTGGGTTGCTTCTCTGTGACTACTGAAGGGGCTTGGACAAGATCCCCTCACAAGGCCATTCCAACTCTTCATGCTTAAGTTTGCTTCGAAATATAATAAAAACCCAGAAAAATAGTTACCTCTGCTTGGCCAGCTCTACTTTGAAGTGGAAAACAGTGATGGCTCCTTGAAAAGCGATGCTGCCTTTCTAATGCCTTCTCCCTTACTCTCGCCACAAACTTAGGACAAGGCATTTGGGCCACACCATGTCTCTTCACCTCTATGGTATGTGTTCTGGGACTTTCGCTTTGGTAAGCAGGCAAGGACTACTAATTGGGAGGGAGGCTGGTTTTCTCTATCCTATATGTCTCTTAACCCCTCTCCCACCTTCCCACCAACTCTTATTTCCTCCTCTCTTCCCTGCTATTAGGATGCTAGGAAATCAGGTGACACTGACAATATAAGGACTGTGCTACATACACTTGGAATGGAACATTGGCCTCTCGTTGGAACTCAGACCATCCTATACGCCCTAGCTACAAACAGTGTAAAGAAGATCAGAATTTGAGAAGTTCGTTATACTTCTTAGTTTTACCACAGTTCAAGCCACTGACCTGCCAACAGGAGCCATTCAGGAAATGTCACCCCATGGCCTGGTGTAGTGGGGTGACAGAAATGGCTGAATGATGATTGCATGTGCATTGAGTATTAGCTAACTTTGGGCAAGTGTTTACCTTTTTCTTCTCTCAGTTTTCTCATTTATAACATCGGAATAATGATACTACCTACCTCTTCTGGGGGCTCTGGTGAGAGTTAAATGAATTAAAACACATAAAGAACCTAGAACAGTTCCCACTCTGTCCTCAGGATGAACGTGAGTCGCTGTTGTTACAGTCAGTGTCATTGCGGTCACTCCCACCAAACCACCAAAGTTTCCTGCTCTCCATAATGCCACCAGCTTGCTGTGTCACCTCTCCAGACCTCAGGTTCCTCATCGGCAGCATGAGGGAGAGGATAGGGCTGAGTATCGTGCTTTCTGCTTGCATAGTCTGCATTGTCTGTGACAAGTTTGCCGGTCGATGTTGTTTATGTGTACGCCAATGAGAGTTTTGTGAGATCAAATGGAATATATGTACTCAGATCATTACCATAAATATACTAGAATGTTTGGATTAAAAACATGGTAGACAATCTAGGAAATCATTAAAGAAAATGTAAGAAACTTTTGGAAGGAATCAATAGTAACTGTGAAACACATAAGCTTATTAAAATAATCACACCGGTAAAGGATTAGAAGACCTCTTTTGTGGAAAATAGAGAGTTTAGACCTGTTTTGAAAATAGGAGATACCTTTTCCTATTAACCTTAATCTCTGAATATGTATATATCAGCCTCAATTTACGAAAAGAAGCCAACATGTCAAAGTGAAAAGAAACAAGCACTGGTTATGTAGAAACAAATGGCATTCCAGGCCGCAGGGCCCAGCCAGTGCAGCATTTATCTAAGAATGTCCCAGAGGGGATTTTGTGAGTCATCAGAGATTATCTAGGTATCAGATTCCCCATAGTTTAGCAATGTGCCTCAATTGTGTGGTGCCTGGGTTTTTAGCATGTTGACAATCAGGAATTTTTCAGGGACAAGTAAGAGAACGAAAATTGCTTAAGCAATAGGGGGAGTTATTATTTTAAAAAAGAGCTGGTTAATGCAACTTGGTAACTGTATTAGAGCACTGGATTGACTTCTCTGCTGTTCTCTTAGCTTTCTCTTCATGGCTTCAAGATGGCACTGCAGTTATTAGTCACCATTCCTTACATTCACAGACAGGAAGCAAAGGTAGAGGGTTATTCATGTATCTTTCTTTTTATCAGGAGGAAATTCTTTTCCAAAAGCCCCACAGCAGGTATCCCTTAGGTCCCATTGGCTAGAACGGGGTCCTAGTTCTGCTCCTAAAATAGTCATTTTAAAGGCCGATGAGATTTCTGTGCCTCTGTAATGAGGAGAGGTCACCCATCTAGAACAGTGCTCTACAGCACCCAAATGAAATCTGGGTTCAGAAAACTCAAAGGCTTTGACTGGGGCAACCAACAGGGTCTGTTTGGGACCTTATAGGTCATTGATTCCGACCTTCCACTTTGTAGATGAGGAATTGGCCAGTGGTTTAACCTCTCAACCTCAAAGAATGTAAGTGGTTAGTTGCAGATCTAGAACTAGAATCTCTTTCTTCTTACTCTTACTCTCATCCCCACTCCAGTTTCTTCCAGGAAGTCCAAGTGGGATGATAATGATGATGGTAATGATCATAACATTTATTGAGCACTGTTTTCAAGACAAGGTTTGAAGCACTCTACATGTTTTAACTTACTTTATCCTCTCAAAAGCCACCCTACAAGTTGGAGTGTATTGTTGTCTTATTATTTCCATTTAGATATAAGGATAATGAGATCTAGAGAGGTTAACCAACTTACCAAGGTCAGACAGTAAGTAAATGGTAGCGCTAGACCCAGGGAACACGGTGCATACTCTTTATTTGTGCAAATTCGTGAGATAGGAGAGTTCAAGGCTTTGTGAAGGGACTGCCTATATATTGATTTAGCTGAGGGGAGGATTTATGTCATGGAGATGAGGTAGGGAGAGTTGTCACTATATTCAGAAGTGCTTAGAACCTGGTCTGGCCTCTGGATCCCAGAAAACACCGGCAAACACACATAACACAAAGAACACACACAACATTGAATACGGCTTCTCCCTCATACTTTTTGTCCTCCATTTTAGAAGTAAGGGATGTTTATGTGTATCTATAAGCAGTGAAGACATCGCCAGATTATTATGATCATATAATCTATTGCGCATGCCATCATAATTGCACATTGCCCAGATCCCACGTGTATTACTGTGATCAGATGTTTATTGGGAAAGCTTCAAGGCCCATTTACTTATGATTGACTAAGCAGTGGCCGACTGCCTTCAACATATCTCCCAGGGTTTCAACACAGGATAATAGTAACCAATACACCAAACCACCTCCATTTTGAGATGAATAATAAAGGACTTTTGTTACTCTGCAGTGCACTAAACAGAATTAAGTCACAATACAGTACCCTGTCTTCTTTTCTCTTTTTCTTAATAATGGTTAAAAAAAATTTAATTTTTACTTTAAGATGATACAATGGAATTAACTTTATCGTTAGAGGGGAGGGAGTTGACATTATCTAAACATAAAAGTTAATAAATATGAGATTTTTTTTTAACACCTATAGTCTACAGCACCTGGTCTTCCTAGGTGGTCTCCCATCCCAGTACTAACAAGGCCTAGCCCTGCTTAGCTTCCAAGATCAGACAGGATTGGGCACATTCAGGGTGGCATGGCGGTAGACTAATATGAGATCTTAGATCATTATTTCTGCTAAAGATCCAGTACCCGAATAAATATGAAAGGTGGCACTGTGAGAGAGACATATCTAATTAGCAGATGAGCCAAATCATAGAAAATTGGGGTAGCTTCAAATTCCTGTAATGGTTTTTTCAATGGTTGTTCCCTTTGCTGTAAGCTAAAGGTGGGCTCTAGTTTACTCTTAGATATTCAGATCTTTTTTTGACTCTTGACAATGGTGGGTTTTTGCTGGCTGATTGGTTTTATCTGGCTTCCAGATTCATTTTCTAGTACAGTTTATATAACAACTTTCCCCTCTTATTAAATAAAATGTTTACAATTTTAAAAGTAACATTATCTCTCATACTTTATATTTCCTTTTTAGAAATTTTACCACTCAGTATATTTCAAAAACCTTGTGAATGGCTTTTGAAGAATGCTTCACACTGCAGACCTAGGTTCTAATCCTAATCCCGGTACTTCACTTTGTGAGTTTAGGTGGAGTATATTAACCTTGTGACTCCCAGGTCCCTCCAGACTCCCTCCCTGAGTGGTCTCCCACCATTGCCAGTTCAAATTCTCTCTGTCAGACAAGGCCCAGTTCAAATGCTCCTTCCCGGAGCTCTCCTCGATTTACTTCCTTTTCATTTCCCTCAAACCGGCAATAATCCATTGGCATTATTTTCTGTCCTCTTGAAGTGCATACCCCTTGAGAGCCAAGGTTGTACCTTCAGTTGTTTTTGCACTCCATAATGCTTAGCACAGAGCTTGCCCACAGTAAGAACTCACATGTTGAAAGGATGAATTAATACATCAACCTTGAGATCATTGATTGTACTTGTTTCTTTAAAATCACTACTTTAAATTAGTGGTTCCCAACCACGGTGTTGGGCCCACTAGGGCATTGCAATCAATTTTAAGTGTGTTCTAGTTACTTGTTACCAATGATTGTTAGGGTTTGGGAATTTTCAGACTCTTACTGTTTTTGTAAGTTAGAGGGATTCCCTTCAGTAATATGCTTTAATGATGATAATATCATCCTCCAGTGTCACTTAATTCTTCACTATGACTTTCTTTCTTGCCCTGCAGTTTGTTTCTTGAATTGAAGAGAATGGGTGGACTTAGAGTCAGACCCTAAAAATTGTATGTAATCCATTGTGTATTTTTTTCTGGACCACCGCCCACAATAAGCTAGAAATCACTTTTAATAGTTATGAAACAATAGAATTATTTTAGGGCTTTACTGTTTTGCAGAATTTGAGGGCATTGTCCAAATGAACATTATCTGTCAATTTAGGAAAAATAATAACCATTACTCTAAACCAGGGTCAGCAAACTTTTTCTGTAAAGGTCTAGGTAGTAAATATTTTGGGCTTTGAGGGCAAATACAGTCTTTTAGCAACTATTCATCTCTGCTATTGTAACGTAAAAGCAGCCTAAGATGCCAGTGATCATCCTCAAATGAATAGATATCACTGTGTTCCAATAAAAACTTTATTGACAGAAACAGACATTGGCCCACAGGTCTGCTCTAAGGCATAGCATACACATGGAAGTTGTAAATGATACTGGTTACCTCTTAGAATTTTTATTAATCACATTCATTCTCCTTCCTTTATAATAGCTAAGGAGTTCCTGCAAAGAAATAAAAACGAGATAGTAAACTTGTTTACTTATTTGCAAGAATATACAGCATTATATATTGCATAGTTAATAGTCTGAATTTTATCAGCATAAGAAATGAGATTAAATTCTGTTTATGATTTAAATACAGCCACAGAGGGCAGTTTATTAAAGAAAGGTGAGTATGATATGACAAAGCACCTCATCTGCCAAGAAGTTTGCTTTTTCAGTGTTATTTGTGGTACATCATTTTCTGACTTGGTAATTTCCCTCAGTGGGTTATTCAGGCTCTTCCTTCTTGTTTGGCATTTTTGTTGATAATTACTTGGAAAATCATCACTTTTTAAAAAAAATTACTACATGGAGGAATAGCCATTCTTCCTGACAGTCAAAGGGCCAATAAATGCAACCAAGTGAAGTAAACTTTTAAAACAGGGCCCGAGTGCACTGCAGGTGACTTGAAATTACGAGTCTATGGAGTTTGGACACCCACAATGTGTGTCTTAGAACTCAGATCAAATCTGTGGTGGAAAACCATCACAACAGCAGGGTCCCATGTACTTGGGACATCCCACACCATAGCATTATTTGTCAGTGCCTGTAAGTGGGCCCCAGTCCACTTTGACAGCCCCTCAGAGCTCTGGCCCCCTCCAGTGCTCACTGTGGCAGGAAAGTGTTACCCCTGAGCACTGGGTATGAATTAAAACCCTTCCCAGGGCAGGGCCAGGACTATGTCTAGAGGCTCCTCTGAGTCACATGTCAAGTCTCTCTGCTGTTGGTCAGACCCAAGTTAGGGACCTCTAAGAAGGAGGCTTGTCTCTCACATTTTCATGTCACAGGTGTCTCCTCTCCTCTCATGCTGATACCAGCTGAGCAACTGGCATCCCAGTCAGCCTCTTGGCCTGACTAGGATTGTAGCCCTGTGGTATCAGCAAATAACAGAATGTGGCTTAAAAAATAACGATAGTCTCTCTCTCTCATCACAAGAAGTCTGGAGATAAGTGATACCAGACGTGCTGAAGAGGTTCAGTGCTTTGTCAAAGAGGACCCAGGAACCTCAGTCTTTCCACTCCGCTGTCTCAGTGTTTGGGAGTGAGTCCCCACACAGACACCAGGTGTGATTCACAGCCTCATGTGGAACCGAGCAATGCAGGAAGGAAGAAAGTGGGGTGAAGACAGGGGCTCTTTCTTATGCTGTCCTTTTTTAGCAGGGCAGAATTTCCCAGAAGCCTCCAGTGGTTGTCACTGAGGCCTGCTGGCTGGAACGGCATCACTTGCCTTCTGGCATAGGGGAAGGAGATTGCCATGTTTGGCTTAGACCAGTCGTAGTCTCCCCTGGCACCAGACACATACCACACTGATGGTTCTATTGGCAGAGAAGAAAGGGGAATGGCTATTGGGTAAGCAGCCAACTGTGTTTGCTGTACCTGACCTAACCCCCCAATTGATGGCTAGAACACCTTTTGCTTTGACTCACGAATCAAAGCCTTGCCAAGAGTCTACTATCTGTAGAATAGTTCTCTGGAATTATTGCCAGCAGTCTTTCCTGACTCCTGATCATTAGCAGACATCTGGATTCCCCATCAGTGCTTTTTCTACCTGGCAGGACTTTCTGATGCCTACTGGGATCTGAGCTTGCAGAGTCTTTTGGATACTATGTCTTATCCACCTGGCAGACTCTTTTTGGTCCTCTGCACATTGATCTGTCTCTTCTGAGATGTGGATAAGCCACTTCAGGACCCTTAATGTCTTAAAGAAAAGTAATTTCATTTTTCATAGTAAAATCACACACTGTCTGCATTTTTTCTTTGTAGCAGAAAAACACAAGCTTGTATTGGTTAATAGATTACTTTTAAGTAATAGGTAAGATTTGAAAATTCAAATAAATTTGAAGGGTTCTCCTCTGCCAATCTAATTTTATGGGATAATTTAAAATGTTATTTGATAGCATGATCTAAACTATTGGTTCTTGCTTTTTTTTGATATTGCATGTAAGTACCTTAAGAACTATAGGAATTAATCTGTGAGATGCCAAATAGAGCTAACTCTTAAATAACTTATATTTTTAGAGATTGGTAGTTTACAAAGCACTTTGATGCATATTATTTTAATACTTCCCATAACTATTATCCCCATCTTACTGATGAAGAAAAAAGGCTGTAAGAACTAAAGTGACTTGGTAAGGCCCTACCACCCTTCTGAGTCCATCCTGAGGTACTTTCCTTTTTCTACCACAAGAGTTCCAGTGTCCATGGTGGTATGCAGTAGGATTAAAGAAATCCATTCATATCCAGATAGCCCAGCCACGCTATCTGCTCATATTAACCTCTGCTACTCTGCCCAGACTTCATTGGAGATTTCCATTCTTTCCTTTGGTGGAATTTCTGCTAAGAAATAATAAATGCAAGAAAAGTGGGTAACAAGTTCAGCTGTAAGTAACCAAGACCTTAAAATAACAGTGGCTTGAAAAAAGAAGTTCCTTTCCTATGTGAAAGTATGGAAGTGAACAGTACAGAGCCCTGTTCCTCGGGGACTTCTGGGACCCAGTCTTCTTCCAGCTGTATGCTCCATGTGGCTCTCCTCTCATGGCCCCAAATGGAACTTCAGCCAGACATCAGCCTTTCCAAGCAGCAGGGAAGATACGGGGGATTGAGGGGAAGACAAAGGAGGAAGAGGGACAAGGGACAAGGATCAAAAGTCAGGTGCTTAGAAACGGACAGAATCGTGCCACACAGCTACTCCTAGCTTCAGGGAAGATTAGGAATGTAGTTGTTGTTTCGGACTGCCACACCAGATAAAAAGTGTAGTACTGTGGAAGAAAAGGAGAACAGTTAATAGAGGGCTACCACAGGAGCTTGCAGAAAGTGCAGGAAAGATGCAAAAAATGTAAACAAAATTGACCTTCAGAAATCATGATGACTGTATTGCCATCCTTTCGGAAGGGCATCTGAAATGACTATCCACCTATTCATTCATTCATTCATTTATTCATTCAATAGATATTTATTAAACACTTACTATTTATCAGTCACTGTTGTAGATATTAGAGGTATAGCTGGGAAAAAATTGTGAAGGCAAAAAGAGTTGCTCTTAGAACAGTCAAGGGAGGAGTTATTTTAAGGTCTTGGTTACTTACATTCCTATAAGCAAGTGCATGGTTTGTGCTGGGCCTAGGTTATATCTTTATTAAAGAATCAGAGAAAGACTCTAGGAATGTTGTCAGGGATGAGGAACATGGAGACAGAATGCCAGGCTCTGCTGATCACTCTTCTCTAGGACTCCTCAGGTGCTTCTCTCACACCCCCTCTGATGGTTTCTCTGTGGCCTTCTGATGGCAGTTTGCGGTTTGCCCAAATGTCCATTCTGGTTTTTTAGCATCAGGACAAAGCCCCAGGATAAGCAGGATGTGGTCACCAGTCAGCATTCATTGCAGATGTCCTCAGTGCATGGGGCTGGAGTTAACTTGCAGTCTTACTGTCTGCCTACCCAGTTTTGCATGCAAAATGAGTTATACAAGAAAATTCCATTGAGATCATGTACCACTAAAATCAGCTTATTATTTTTTCCCGAAGAGGCAGGGGAGCTACTTCTTAGGAGAGTGAGCTGCAGAGTCTTTCTGGAATGCAAAACGCAGGCCTTTGTATTAGAAGTGAAATATTTAGATAGGGATCATTATGGAGCTCTTTTTACAGCAGGGCAGGCTTGATC
Source organism: Eonycteris spelaea (assembly GCA_003508835.1). Lineage (NCBI taxonomy): Eukaryota > Metazoa > Chordata > Mammalia > Chiroptera > Pteropodidae > Eonycteris > Eonycteris spelaea. The sequence goes on from PUFA01000089.1 coordinate 5,639,166, forward strand.
AACAGAGAGAGAGCGCAGAGAAGGGAGGCACAAAGGAGGTAATAATATCTGATTAGCTAAGCAGCTGGATAACTGAAGGAGAATTGGTTAAAAACCTATCAGGATATCACAGCTAGATGTTGAGTTGCTCTGTCAGCTCAGGCCACTTGTGGAGCCGTCCCTGGAACATCACCCAGGGCCTAATTCGCTGCTATTTTTTCCCTTAGCGCCACTTCTTCATCAAGGGTTCTGGGCTGTGTAACCTGACCCTTAGCTGTCATCAAGGCTTGTTTTCGTCCCAGTTGTGGCAAGGGATCCCAGTATGAAGTAGCTAAGTTGGTATTCCAATCATCCCCGTCGTACTTGACCACATGCGAACAAGTAACCTCGTTTTTCTGGGGACAGGCGGGAAGGAACTTGAGAACTTGATCCCCTTCAGGCCCTTGGAGGATTGCTTCCACCGAGCCCTGGATTTTACAAATGACTAGTGTTTCAATATATGGCACATCCAAGCCTATTTGGTTCCCCTCTCCCCACTTAACAGATATCTTTGAGTCACCATACTCTCTCTGCCCAGCAGAGGAAGAGAGGCTTGGAAAACCGTGAAAGTCATGCTTCCTTTAAATATCAGCTTTAAATCATTCTAAAGCAGAGATGAGAATGATTTAAGTACAACGAGAGTCTACAATTTGCCTCAGCTCCCCTGGTCCTCCAGGAGCCCAGGACGGTTGAACACAAAGTCGAGTTGTAGACATACTAGAGCTCCTTTTGAAAACAGGGTGGCAGGTATTTGAGGGAACGTCTCAGCCTTCCATCTGAGGAAGAATGACCTGTTTGTGGAAACCCTAGGGATCTGTCTAGGGCACTGGGGGCACCTGCGCTAGTAGCTGAAGACCTCCCTTCTCCTGTCACCCCAAGACACACCTTTGCACACCTACTCATGCACAGAGGAAGTAGCTTCGGGTTCTTCAGATAAGAGCTTCAAAGCTCTGCTGCCACCTTAGTGCTGGCTGCCGCCACCTGCGAGCCTTTGATCCATCTTGCTGCAGAATCCAGCCCCTGGGGGCTGACTGCTTTGAGCCCAGGCCAGTAGCCCCTCTGTAACTCGCTCAGTTACCTCATACCGCCAAGGCTTGGGAGGGGGTTCTTTTCATCTCCCTAAATTGTGAGGGGTGCTTATTTCAACATTATCATATAGGATCCTGAGAATGCCCTAAGAGATTTCTCAGGGCTGAAAGGCAAAGAATTGCAAACAAGAGCCCAGTGTCTAAGCAACTTCTTCTGCAGTTTAGTATGGATAAACCACATGCAGAAAGAAAATGGGAGGAAAAGGAAATTCGTCGTAAGGCTGCGTGTTTTCTTACTTGGGGTGCAAGGGGAGTGAAATCTGTCATGGACAAAATCCAACTTTAATAGCAGTCTGAAGCCCTGAAGCACAGACATATTGCAGAGCTAATGTGTTATTTTGTTTTTGTTTATTCTGCAGAAATAGGGAAATTTCATTTTTTAGTAGAATTACAAGCTCCCCTTTTATTATTCACAGGCCCTAACATGCATGGCTGCCTGAGCCAGAGAGTTCTCAGCGATTTTAATACCAGCTTCTTTGCAAATCTAAACTGGTTTTCCAGCCTGCTCCCTGGTGGGCTGCGGGGGTTGTCGGAGTGGTGTTGTACATACTTAAAGCTTCTGAGGGAGCCTGGCTGCTGGTCTTTCCAGGGGAGACCAGGAGGCTTGTTGTGATTTACCTTAGCTGAGGGCAAAGGGTGGGATTACTGGGGATTAGCAGTTGGAGGTAGGCATGGGTGGGGAGGAAGGGTCACTGTCAGCTTGGCTGGTGGCCTTCTTGTAGTTTTTTTGCTCCCTGGCCACCCCAGCTGCAACCAGTATTCCTTCCTGTAATTCCTGAGCATTTGCTGGGGGTCACTCTCAAGACATGCTATTTAGCCGGGTCGCACATTGGGATCACCTGAGAAGCTCTAAAAGCCCCAACTCCTAGGCCCTACTCATGACCTGATGTCACTAGCCTGGAAGAGTGGCCTGGGCGTTAAGATTTCTAACTTTCCACCTCCACCTAGCTGACTCTGTGTGCAGCACAAGTTTAGAACTCCTGCCCTGCCCGCCCCCAACCCATCATTTCCTGCTTTGAGATGTGATTGGCAAGCTGATGGCCTCTTAGGTTCCAGAGCTCTGTCACTCACTGGCTGTGTGACCTTGGGCATGTTCGTTGAGCTCAGCTTCCTTGTCCGCATGAGATGGTAGAGCCACCTTGGTGTTCAGAGCGCCTGCCTCCTGAGGACTCAATTTCAATCCATTTCTGTTCACTGGGAGGCCACTGTGGCCAGCACTGTTACAGGAACTGGGCTTCAGCTGAGGAAAAAGGCCCAGAGGCCCTGTCTTTGTGAAGACAAGAGGAAAACAAACAAACTTACAGAGATTTACTGTAATGTCACATGGTGGTGGGTGCTACATGGGTGGGGGTGGGGATGGGCAAGCGGCAGGAAGTGACTCTCATAAAGTACCCATGCAGCACCCGGCTCTGCACAGTGCGGCTCCGGCTGTGCATAGTCCTTGGTGGCGTCTTCGCTATCGCAGTTCCTGCCTGGCACTCCAGGTAAATGAACTCTCAGTGCGATGCGTCTTTTTCTAAAGAGGTTAGAAGCGCCCCAAATAGGGGTCTCAAACTGTGTGCTGCCAAGCTGGGGCCCAGTTGCTGTTTTTCGGTGGGTCCAGGCACCCCGCTTCATGCACGTGTCTCAGGGAGCAGAGATAGATCCAGAGAGGAGAGAGAGCAATCCGGTGTTTCACTGACCCAGGTACAGTGGGTATGTGCGACACCCCTGCAGCCCGACAGGAACCATTCAGAGCACAATGAGGTGAAACAGAAGGAAGCCTCACCTCTTACCTCCTACCCCACAGCTACCCAGTTTCTTCTATGAATGTTAACGTAACCCTGAGCATTCCCCGTGGGACTGGCTCCAGGCTGATGCCTCCTTTCCTTCTGTCCTCACTGGGTGAAGCAGGTATTGGGTCTTTTAACCCCGTTTTACATTTAAGGGAGATAGGACTTTGCTATGTTATGATTTGTTCCTGGTCACACCAGGCTGCACAGCAGATGAGTGGAAAAAGTCTTTCCTCTTAGCCTGCATTATTCGCTCTTGTCGAGGGATCCAGCATACATATTGCAAGCTTACTGTATGCCAAAGACTGGCATTTAATTATTACATCATTGATCTCCATATTACTGTTTCCTCTCCTGTCCAACCCGTTCTCCACACAGGACCCAGCACAATTTTAAACAAAAAAGAGAAATCAGTTCATGGCATCTTCGTGCTTGAAATGTCAGAGGTCTTCCAGTGATCTTGAGTAAAATCCAGACTCTGCCGTGTGGCCCCTGCTCCTGCCTGCCCCTGCCTGCCCCTGAACCTCTTCCCCAGTCTCCCCCTTTGTCCCGACACGCTGGCCACACTCCCTGGGCAAAGTCAGACTCTTCCCTCCTCACCCGGGGCCTTGTCCTTGTCCGTGTTCCTCCTCTTGCAAAGCTTCCCTGTGTCTCATTCCCCACAGTTGTGGAGACATGGTCCATTCTCACCCTTCTGCTCAAATGAAACCTTCTCACCTTTCCCTGGCCACCCCCGTCTCGATTTGGCACTCATGACACATGACACATGTCACAGTCTGCAGTTGCCTTGCTTATTTATTTGTCTACCATGTTTCTCATTCTCCTTCACGGGAATGTAAGTACAAGGGTGGACTTTCTCTGTTCTTGTTCAGAGATGCCATTGGACCCTGGGTTAGCTGGCACTCTGCAATGCCACCTTGTAACCTGACAGGGGAGCTGGGGCAAGACAGAAGTAAACGAAACACCAAGCAGGATGGAGGGTGTACGAGAAGCAAAACACAGACTGTGCTTGATGGGGTCTGAGGCCACCTTCTTCAGGAAAGTATTTCTTGGGTGGGCTTCGGGGAGGGGGTGGGCTCCCAGTAGAATCAGGCTGCAGGGAAGAGAGGAAGGCATTGCACTGGGAAATGTGTAAGGGAAGTTGGAAATAGAGAAGAATGCCCAGGAGGACTTGGGGAATGGATTGGGAGTAGTTGATTTTGCTGGCCCATGGGGAGAAGGGAGGAGGCAGTGTGATGGAGTTCTGGAGTACACACACATTTCGAGGGGAGGGACTCAGATCTTGGCTGGAGCTGTAGTTCTACAACCCAATGACTATGTGAACTTGCACACCTTTCCTAAGTGGGAGTAGTGGTATCTTATTTTGGTGAGAATCAAATGAGGCACTGCTCTCTATACATCCAGAAGTCAGTAACTGTTGGCTTAGAGCAGTTTTAATCAGCAGGCCTGGGAGTATGTACCCAAGCTTTGCTGCGGAAGCAGCGCCCTCTGTGCAGGCCAAGGCACTGACATAAGGTTAACCCTTCATTTCAGGTACATGGAGGGCTTTTCAGAAACTTCTGGTTGACAGTCTTCCTGTTATACAGGAAACACGGAGTCTAACAGCCACTCAGAAAGCCAGTCCCATCTCTGCCAAATCACATTTCCCGGGGTACGGTAAAAGTCTGAACCTTCTCTTGTGGTTCCACCGAGCATTTGCCTGACGAACCAGATAGAAAATGAGAGCAGACAGTGGGGAGACCGACACCTGAAGCAGGAGATGTGTGCCGGGTGGGAGCTGCCAACCCTCCTCACGGTACCCAGGCAGCTCCGCTGACAGAACTGTCCCTTTGAAAGTGGCCCCGAGTCGGAGGGGCCGCATTGCTCTCCCAGCCCACTGCAGAACAGGGTCTGTTCCTCCTGGCGGGCGGAGCTTGGGCGGCTGTGTGCTGGGGGCTGGGTACCTGCCTCCTTAGGAAGGAGGGCCAGGCTGTGGATATGGACCCTAGAGAGGCAGAAAAATCCTGAAGGAAGGAAAGGGAAATTCTAATTACAGCCTAGGAAACAGCCCTCATTTTTAAACCCAGCAGGTCACCTGGCAGATAATGCGAGTGGGCAGTGATCCGTTAGGAAGCCGTAATCCCTAACGCTACAGCAAGAGCTGTAACTGCATCTTGGGGCTGGGAGAGAGAAACAGGACTTCATAAATCACTCTTTTGGCACCACTGCCAACATACCTAAACAATTGATCCCAGATGAGGAAATAATAATGTCATTTTCTAGCAGCCTTTCCCTAGGAGAAAGTTCTATGGTAGAGGGTAGGCAGGTGTTTAAAAACTCTTCCTGGGCAGTACCTTGCAAAAGATGGATGTAAGCAAGCTCTTCCCCACCTTCTGCCTCTCCTCTCCCCTCGCCCATCCTCAGCACTGTAGGGTTTAGCAGTCAGAGGGCAAGAAAGCAGATTATGCTCTCAACCTTGTCAGTTTGTTGTTTTGAATAAAGTAAATTGACATCAGTTTTTTTTTTTTTTCACTAAGTATTGAGTCTTGAGCCCAGTTATGGAAGATAAGGTTGCTGTTTTTTGCCATTATTGCTCGCTATTCCCCGCTGCTTTTCATCTGGGTGTATGTAGTAATTTTCAAACAAGTATCCTCATTTTACAGGTAGAGGATAGTAAATTCTGTGGAACAATATAGGGATTTTTTCAGCATAACTGGAGGTTCTATATATTCATTAGAATAAATTCGGCTCCTTTTATAGGTGGAAACCCAAAATAAACAGAGGCATAAATATAATTGATGTTTATTTCTATTCTGTCTAGCAGTCTTGACATGGATATTCCTGGTTGGCACATGACTGTCCTCCATTCAGTGATTTGGGGACTCAGCTCTTTTTATCTCGTGCTTTGCCATTTTCTAAGCCTCCTATTTTTCTACATCTACCTGACCAAGGAAGAGGAGACCCAGAATTGACACATATCTCCTCTGCTCATGTGCTGTTGCCAAGAACTAGTCATGCGGCTCTAACTATTTGCAAAGGCATGGGGGTGGCCAGGAAATATAGTCTTTTGCTGGGCAAGTGCTGAACCGTGACAATTCAGTACTGCAGAAGATGTATCATGAGTTTGATGGGTAATTAGTGGATAATTATTCACTACCACATCTCGAAGTGAGTGTCACCGTTTTACCAACAGAGACACATGGTCTCATCTTAAGTCGCATTGTCAGTTGTGGGGCCTGGACTTGAACCCAAATACCCAGTCCGTCATTTTCTTTAGATTGCACTAAGGTAGTAATGAAATTGTTGGGTGTGAAGGTAAGTAGAAGGGGGCCAGCTAAAGCAAGATGGACAGACTGACATTCTGCCTTTACTGACATTTTTGGTTCATGCAATGGACCAGATCTCAAAAATCTCTCTTCAGTTTACAAAACAACAACAACAAAAAACAAACAAACAAACAAACAAACCCTGCGATTCTTGTTGTCCTTTCATAATTCCAGACCGTCCTTGTCCCTTCAGTCATTTGTACTTATACCTGGAACGCTAACGCGTAGTGTTGCATCGAATTATTAGTGGCCGACCGTGGAATAGATTCATACAAACCTGTATTTAAGGTGGCCCTTCATGCTGCACTTGCCCTGGAGTGAGTGACAGCTGCGGAACTCCATGTGGTATTTTGTGTTTTTGTTGAACTTATATACTGATGAAACCTCGTAATTTATCTCTCTTTTCAGCTCACTTTCTGTCTGAGCAGCTGTCCTGAAGTTTGTCAAGCATGCCCATTAGCTTTCACATGTTAAGATGATCTTTTTATATTCAGATTTTAGTAATGTATTATTTAATCATTAGGCTGTTTACTGAGTGTGTGTTTGTGGCTATTGTTCTTTCTGAATGTCTAATCACCAAAGGAAAACATTTGAAAACGAACACTTTCTTCCCAAACTGGTTTCCAGTAGGGAGAGGGAGCCACAGACTTTGCTGTTGGGAGCATTTTGCACTGGGAGGCTCTGAAGCAGTCAGGGGCATGGCATGGGGGTGACATGGGTGCTACTGCTGGATCCACTGACCCCATGTTGAGGCCTAGCCAGGAATACCTTGAAATACATGACATTGCTGATATTCAGCTATTTTTGTCCTTCAAAACAGCAATTTCATTGGATTCAAACTAACACTAAACTGGGTTTCTGATGAGGCTTTTGTCTCCAAGGCTAGAGGGTACTACTTCTGCTGTACCGAAGGCCTCTGGCACAGTCGTGGGGGGGGGGGGCGGGTATCCCTGGAAAGAGCAGAACCACAGACCTTTAATGTGGTGGCACAGATCCAGCAACAGAAGCACTTGATACCGTGTGAATTCAGACCCATAACAGCATAGCAACCCAGGTGCCAGAATGGGCGTAGCTGATGGAAGAGAGAGTCACAGTCAAGAATAGCTCCACGGAGGGCACATGGCATCTGAACAGAAGCTACTGATCCCCTGGTGGGAGAGACTCTTGTTGGTAAAAGGTGCCGGGGAGGGCATTTCACCAGAGATTGGGTGGGGCAGCATGGGTCCCTGAAATCAGTTTCAGGGCCTAGACCCACCTCTTACTGGCCATGTGAGTTTAGGCAGATTTCTCAGCCTCTTCCATTTACCAGTTCCTTCCTCTGCACACTAGGGGTAATAATAACAGTATGATAGCCACTGACAGAATTAAATGAGTTAACGTGTGTAAAGTGTGTAGCAGTGTCCAGTACCATACTTAGTCACTGCTCTTTTTCTGCAGAGCTCTAAGGGACTGAATGTATTTGACAAGCAGTGTGGAATTTAGCCTGATGTTTTGCAAGTGAAGAAGTAGGCTTTGGAAGGTGAGACGTAGATCACAGGACAGACAGTGGTTTGGGTGTGGTTCCCACCACTGGAAGAAGCCTGCGAGTCGGCCAGCCCCTGACCTAGGGAGTGAGCTCAGAGTCAAGAAAGTCCCGAGACCCCACTGGCTCTGTTGTCTGTCCACTAATCTATGTTTCTGTGCTTTCTTCTGTCCCTCTTCCTGTTGTAAAATCTTTAGTCCTTTTTTTTAAACAGGAAATGGACACATTTCTCATTGTACTTTTTTGGGGGGCGGGGGGTATGAGTATGGCTGTAGCAAATTCCTGCACACCCTCGAGGATCCAGTTTGCTGTGTGCCGGGAAGGCAGTCAGAAGGCATCAGCGCCCCTTCTTTGCACGTTTTTGCTGTGGTCTGATGGCGCACGGCGTGTCCTGGGACTGGCTGGCTCTGGGAGTCAGAAGCTCTCTCTGCAGGGTTCAGCGGGCAACAGGGGAGCGGGCGGCACTCCCAGCATGCTCAGAAAGAGTCAGAAACGATGTTCCTGAAGGGAGCAGGGTGCCGGCTTTTGCTGTGTTCCAGGGCCATCTTAAAAAAAAGTTCTCCGCCCCCTTTCCCTCTGCCTTCCCACAACACACCTTGTACTAAATACATTTTTCAGACCTGACTTTGTGCAAACACAGTGTTGTTCTGCAAGCATTAAAAGGCAATTTAGTACTCAAAGGATTAAAAGCTCATGTTAAATTGAAGACTACACTTGGCGTAAACATTAAAAATTGACAGAACACCCTGCACATTAACTGCACCAGGGCTTCGTAATTAGCATTTAAAAGTAAAACATCATTTCCTTACTGTTTCCTACTTACTCATTTTTAATGCATTTATTATAATACAGATGTGAGCAGGAGGCTTTCTACCATCAGCAGCAAATGAAAAATATACCTGTGCTAGGAAAGGAACCGGGATTTATTAATCCGGCCTAAAAAAGCAAAACCAATAAAGAAGTTCCTTGCTGTGCGACTATGAAAGAGCAGCCCAAGACCCCCAGAGAAATCGCCTTCACCTTTCTTTTCCTTTTTTAGCCTCTCACTAACAAATACTGGGCAGAAAATCCAACCAGGCTTAGGCCAGGCACAAACTGGTGTCTGAAATCTGTCAGCTGGCAGATCGCCATAGGAACGTGGAAAGAGCTTAGCTCGTTGACCCATTGCTGAGGCATCTTCAAAACTTTGGGAACAGTAGAATCTAATTTTCCAATTCGAAGCGAAATTCTGCTGACATAACACAGATGGCTGAGTTTGTAAATGAGGACACCTGTTCCTGACACCTTTGGGCTCTTGCTTAAATTTCAGGTTTTGTGTTTAGCATGATCAAATTTGTAAATCTGAATGCAGTCCAAATCTGATCTTGCTTTCTTCCTCCTTTTACTTGTGAATGTGCCGCCACGGCTGTTTTTCGCTCATAATCACCTCTCTGCCCGCTCTCAGGAGGCTGGGCAGTAGTTGAGTGTGCTGCAGCCACTGGGGCTCTCACTGACCTGTGGATGCGGACCGAGCCGGTCCAGGATGGCCCTGAGACTCTGCCTTTCTAAAACACTCCAGGTGCTGTCTGTGCTGCAGGTCCCTGGACCACACTTGGAGTGGCAAAACTCTGAAATCAAATTTCAGTCGTTGAATTCAGACCACCAGAGACGGAGGACCCTCGGAGAGTGCCAGGTCCCTGTGGTCAACCCCTGGAGATTACAGAGAGAACCAAATATGGTTTTTGTCCTGAATGAGTTTTCTCTGGATATCTGAGAACTCACTATCTTTATCAGGCTTCTCCTATCGAACCTCATTTGTAATGTGATTGAGAACACCTTTCCTTTATATTATCACAGATCCTGACAGGCATGTTCTGCTAAAGCAGACCTCCCTGGCTGTCCCCGGGTGGCCTCAGATTCCCTGGCTGGGCCACCGTAAGTTTATCAGGTTAGCTAGTTGACAGGACGAATATAATTTCTGGTCTGCGAGGCCAGTCTGGATGAACGCATGACATGAGGGTGTTAAAAGTTGGAGAATTCTGAAAATAGATTTCACTCTTGTAAAAACAGTGCCAGGTGCTGTCCCGGCCCATGGAACGCCTCAGCCCTGGAGGATTTGGGCAGCGAAGCACGCTACCCTGGGGAGGGGGTAGCAGCTCAGGAGAGGAGGACTCTTCTCAGAGCCAGGTTCCCAAGGAACCAATTTGGTATCTGTTCTGTGGCAATCTCCTGAAGGCAAAGAGAAAAGAGGAGGCTATAGTAGAGATGGGGGAACATTCTGATACAAGCAGGCCCCTTGTATTTTCTTTTCATTGTTTTAATGATTTTTTAAATTCCAGAAATGTATTTCATGCCCCTGCATGACTTAAAAATGCTCCTCTCTCACAAAGAGCCATGGGCTAAAACACACCCGACCAGCAGTCAGGAGCAGGATTTGCTGTCTGAGAGGGGAGGACATGAGCCTGGGTTCTGAGTCAGTCTCGCAGCTAAGCCTGGCAGAGCCCAGAGGGCGGCAACCAGGGGCTTACAGGTTCATTCATTACCACAGCATTTTTATGAGAAGATCCTTGGCTGTGTTTGTGGGAACAGAACCCTGGTTTTAATTACATCCCTTCTAGTTATTCAGATTATATACTTCTAAGGATCTTGTTTTTCTGGCTTTCATCTGCTCTACAGAGGTATAGAAGAGTTCACCAGAGAAAATGCCTGAGCACTGTTTACATAGATGTAGGAGCAGAGAGTTTTAGGCCTGAAAGGGACTTAATGTAGTCAGTCCAGCCCTCTTTATTTGTAGATGAGAGAAGTGAGGCTCAGAGAATTTGACTGACTTGCCCAAGGTCACACAACCAGGGCTAAAACTCAAGTCTCCTAAGTCTCTCTACTTTGTACATTATACTGGCCTGCAGATAATTTTTTTCTTTTTAGATTCCTTTTTTTTCCTAATAATTTCTATGTTTTTATTCTTTCAATTATCGTTGACATACACTATTTACTAGTCTTTGGATGGTTCTCTAGTTTAGTTGTAATTTTAATGTGGTCATGGGAGGAGGCGAGCAGCATTTACCTACCCCTCCATCCTGACAAGAACTCCTTTTGCAAATTCTTAATAAAAGTTACAATCAGAATTAGACAGTTCCTTGTCCCTCCTTTGAGGTCACTGTGTGAAGAGCCATAATTACAGCATTTTCACCATGATTTTTAACACATTCTTCTTTGGTACAAGAAGACTGAGGATGCGTCAGCACTGTACTGGGCAGGAGAGCGCACACAATTAGCAGATTCAAACAGACGCATGATGCATCACCCGCAAATTAATGGGGGATGTCCCTTCTTGAAGCAAAGCTGGTGCACGGAGGGGCACGGGGTACTTAAGAATTGGAAATGTAAAATGAATATGAGTTGCACACTTGCAGAGTGGTCAAGAGGAGCCTTGGGTGGTTGTTGTTGTTGTTGTTGTTGTTGTTGTTGTTGTTTTTACTTTTCAATAAAACGCACGTTTTGTACTAAAAACAAATTGGCATTCACCGTGGGTTTGCCTCAAGTGTGCATCCTCCCTACCAGGAGGACGATTTCCTGCTCTCTCTAGAATCTCTGTTATTGTCTGAGTACCTCCTCTTACAAACACTTATTTAATAATGGCATTTGGCTTTTTAATATTTTATTTGATTTCTGTTTTATGGTATTTTTAATTGAGCCCTGTTTTAATTGCCTTTTCTGCACACCAAGAGCCTGGATGAGGAAGAAAGGCCTTTATAAATAAAATGGTGATTGTTATTACTTCCTTTCTTTCTGCTCTATCGTAATCAAATTATAATTGATTCCATCCACATATCAGCCTGATCCTCATGTGCATATGTCAGAAAGCAGCAAGTGTTGAGTAAGAAGGCTGAAAAATTTAATCTGAAAATGAGATTTGTCACCATTATTACTGAGTGAGGAAAGGAAATTGGGCTAAGTTCTTGCTGTCAGGTTGAGCCATCAGAGCAGAGGGAAGCTCTTTAGACTCATCTACCCAGAGTACTTGATTCCTGGCTATAGCCCATAGGTTGACAAGGTTTCACAGAATTGAGAGCTAGATGTGACCTAGGAGAGACATAGGGTCCTTCCCCTGTGTCCAGTCACAGACCAGGGCAGACGCAGTTTATCATGTACATGCTCGGCTACGGCCTCCATAAATAAGGGCACTGCCTTTATAGCTTTTCAGATTCTCAATGGTGGTTATTGAGTTGCCCTTGCGATAAGATAATAAACAACCGCATTCCTTTAAACTTCTGCCCTTCTCTACCCTCTGCAACTCCAATCCTATTAAAAATTTTTGACCTCTTTGTTTTATGGCCTGCCATTGATTGTAGAGTGATTGCAGCCACATTGAAAAGGCCTTCATAGAGAATCACAAAAGAATTTCACTCACACAGAGATGACTTGTAGCCTTGCTGGGTCTACTTCCTTCCCAGATGGGTGTTCAGTGGGCAGCTTACTCATCAGGCTTGATAAAATGACTTAGATGCGATGGCCAAAGGGGAAGATTGTCAATCCTGGTAACTGCTTGAAGAAAGGAAAATCCCTTAAAAGGATGGCTCTAGCCCTTAGTAATATCTTCTTCTCCTTGGAACTTGCTAAAATACAGTCCGTTATTTCAAAGGCAATGCAAATATTCGAATTCCTTCTACGTACAGTAAACCAGGCTAGGCACTGTGGGTCAAGGGAGGTCAGCAGGATACCAACATATTTCAAGGCTCTGCTTTCCACCTAACCAAATACCAATCCCCTCCTATCATCATGGAGTATAGCAGGTAATCTCCTCTCTATGACTGAAAAAGGAGCTTCATTCCAAGAACTTAAATACCTTTGTCCAAGATCTGTACAGCTTTGGCAGGACAGAGGTGAAATTTGAAAGCCAGTCTCTGTCTGGCTTTCCCCTTAGTATTGTCAGCCTGGAAGGAAGTATCAGATGGTTTGACACAGAGCTCTACCTTGGCCCTGGCCTGTCTGAAACCTTGATTGGGGTGAAAAGAGACAGTGGAAGACACGAGGCTGGGAAGAGACAATCAGTATATGGAAAATGTCCCAACAGGCCGACAACCTTGAAAGAAAACCATGACAATGAGGGTGGAAGGGAGGAAATGATGAGAGGCATGGGGAAGAGAGCATCCAGAGGATTTGGTGAACTGGGTTTGGAGTTGGGGGTGGGAGGATGGACTGGGTGAGAACACTGACAGTCCACAGGAAATGCTGATGAGTTCAGTTTTATGGAATTTGATTTTGAAGTGCCGATAGGACATTCAGGGCCACTATCCCACAAATGAGTTTTAAACATGGGTCTAGGATGCTGGAGAAATATGGAACTGAGGGTTTGGGAGTTAGGCTGTTTGCTTGGAAATTGCCGGTAGAAGCTGGAAAACTGGGAAGAAAGGCTCCTGCTTTCTTCTTTCTAAAGGCATTGAAGAGGTACCTTGAAGAATCTCAATATGACAGGATAAGGGAATCAAGAGAAGGCAACATCTCTTGAAGAAACAAGAGGACAGTACCTGTTCATCGTTATTGTAAAAAAGGGAGAGACAGAGCCACTGAATTGGTTAATCAGGAGGTACTTGGCAGAGACCTGTTGGCCACATCAGTGTCAAGGCCAGTGTCACTCCTTTGATTTGGTGGAACAGCTTTGGGGAAGGTAAAGACAGAACAGGCACTGACTTGAGGAAGAGTGGGACTCAGTTGGAGGAAGCTCCCATACATGAAAACAACCCTACTCTGGTATTTATAGAACAGTAAGATAAAAATTAGATGGGAGCTCAGCTGGCAGTCCTAGCCCAGCCTCACAGAGGGGCAGTTGCTTGATTGGGTCAGTCCAGCCTAGAAACTCAGAGGTGATTGTGCTAATCAGTCTCTAGGGAGACTGATTAAATTATAACACAAATCTTTCTGTTTACAATGCGGAGTATAATCACCAACCCAACTAGAATGACTTATGTGCCCTAGTCGGCACATTTGGTCCCGAAAGATAATCCACAAGGAAGCCAGATTATAATCAGATCACTTGGTAAACTGGGACGGTAAGAAGAGGTATAGGCAGAATTGTCCATTCTATCTGGTGTGAACCTCAGGAGTGTACACTTACAGCACTTTATTTACTTCTTAAAATAACTTTTAAATTTTTCAATTACAGTTGGCGTACAATACTAACATTATTTCAGTTGTATAATGTAATGATTAGAAATTTATATAACTTTTGAAGTGATCACCCCAAAACATCTAGTACCCATCTGACATCATACATATTTAGTACATTATTGACTATATTTCTTATATTATAGTTTACATTTCCATAACTATTTTGTAACTACCAATTTGTACTCATTAATGCCTTCTCCTCTTTTACCTACTCCCCCTAAACCCCCTCCCATCTGGCAGCCTCAAAACGTTCTCTGTATCTGTGAGTTTGTTTCTGTTCTGTTTATTTTGTTCTTTCAATTTCACATGTAAGTGAAATTATATGACATTTGTCCTTCTCTGTCTGACTTACTCCACTCAGCACAATACCCTCTAGGTCCATCCCTATTGATACAAATGGCAAGATTTCATTTTTTTATGACTGAGTAATATTCCATTATATATATGTACTACCTCTTCTTTATCCATTCATCTATTGATGAACACACAGGTTGCTTCTATATCTTGGCTCTTGTAAATAATAGTGCACTGAATATATGGATTCGTATGCCTCTTCAAAGTAGTTCTGGGTTTCTTTGGACAAATACCTGAAGTTGGATTACTAGGTTCTTCTTTGTCTCTCATTATAGCCTTTGTTTTAAAGTCTATTCTTTTATGGTACCAGTATTGCTGCCCCAGCTTTTTTCCCCTCCATTTCATGAAATATCTTTTTATCCCTTTACTGTGAATGTGTCTTTTGATCTGAGGGCAGCATATGTAAGGGTCTTGTTTTCTTATCTATTCAGCTGCCTTATCTTTTAATTGGAGTGTTTAAGCCATTTAGCTTGAAAGTAATTATAGCTATTGACATTTTATTGTTCATATTTTTGATCATTTTTTTTTTCTTCTTCCTTTTCTTCAAGAAGTTTCTCCACATTTCTTGTAAGACTGGTTTGGAGTTGATGAACTCTTAGAGGCTTTCTCTTGTGTGGGAAGCTCTTTCTCTGTCTTTCAATTCTAAATGATAGCCTTGTTGGGTAATCTTGATCAAGTAGGTCTTTGCTTTACATCACTTTGAACATTTCATGCCAACCCATTCTGGCCTGCAAAATTTCTGTTGAGAAATCAGCTGACAGTCTTACGGGAGCTCCCTTATAGTTAATTAATGTCTTTCCTCTTGCTGCTTTTGTGATTCTCTCTTTGTCTTTAACCTTTAGCATTTTAATTATGATGTGTCTTCGTGTGGGCCTCTTTGGGTTCATCTTGTTTGAGACTTTCTGGGCTTCCTGAGCTTGTATGCCTATTGCCTTCACTAGGTTTGGGGAAGTTTTTAGTCATTATTTCTTCAAATAGGTTCTCAATTTCTTGCTCTCTTCTGCTTCTGGCATCCCTGTGATGTGAATGTTCGTACACTTAATGTTGTCCCAGAGACTAACTTAATTTTCTTTTTTTCTTTTTTTTTTTTCTTTTTTTCTTTTTTCTTTCTTTTCTTTCTTTTTTTTTTTTTTTTTTTTTTTTTTTTTTTTTTTTGCTGTTCTGATTAGGAGTTTTCTGCTACTATATCTTCTAAATTGCTAATATGATCCTCTACTTCATCTAATCTACTATTGATTCCCTCTAATGTATTCTTCATTTCTGTTATTGTGGTCTTCATTTCTGACTGATTCTTTTTTATGTTTTATTCTCTTTGGAAAGTTCTCTACTCACTGAGTTCATCTTCTCTTACCCTAAATTCTCTGAGCATCTTTATAATCAGTGTTTTGAACTCTGTATCTGGTAAATTGCTTGTCCCCTTTTTTTTTTTTTTTTTTTTAGTGCTTTTCCCAGAGCTTTGTTCTGTTCTTTCATTTGGGACATGTTTCTTTGTCTCTCCACTTTGGCCGCCTCCTTGTGTTTGTTTCTATGTATTAGGTAGGGCTGCTACATCTCCTGGTCTTAGTATGGCCTTATGTAGTAGGTGTCCTGTGGGACCCAATAGTACGGTCTCCCTGGCCACCTGAGCCAGGTGCTCCATGTGTGTCCCTTGTGTGAGTTGTGCGTACCCTCCTATTGTAGCTGAGCCTTGGTTGTTGTTTGCATATTAATTGGAGGGATTGATCCTCAGGCTGATTGGTTGTGAGTACTGACTGGTGTCTACAGTGGAGGAGCTGTTGGCAAGGGCTGACCTTACAGAGCAGGGTTTGTTTTAGTAGGGCCTGCCCATTCTGCCCTTTCAGTGTGTTGTCCTTGGATGTGGCCCCGGGGGTGCTTCAGCTCAGTCTGAAGTGGGCCACTGGATGTACCAGCCCCAGGGCCTCCTGGGAGGGGCCCTGCCATAAGCCAAGTTCAGCTGCAGCCTGTCCCCTGCCTGGGGCCACCTGGCATGAACCACCAATCAATCCACAGATGCTCACCACCCACACTGGGCTTTGAAGTGCCTCGAGAGGCCAAGCTGCGAACTGAGGCCAGCTGCTGCTAGTGCTGACCTTGGAGCTCCTCGGCAAGGGGTCCATGGTGTGCAGAGTCCAGATGCTGCTTGTTTGGGATTTGTGAACCTTTGAGAGATTTTAAGAAAGTCCACAGCATGAGTCAAGACAGGCTGTTTGTATGGAAAATCCACTGCAAGCCACTTGGGTGGGCCCATAGTCAGTTGGGTCAGGGTCTCCGGGAATCACCAGGGTGGGGTGGCCAGTGTTAGCCAAGTTGATGGAGACTCAGATAGGGTGCACCTGCGTCTGCACCCTGGGCAGTGGGGAGGGCTCAACAAAGGAACAATGGATTCTGCCAGCACTTCAGTCTGGGAGAAAGCTGCCCCTTCAGCCTTCCCTCTGAAGTCAGACAATTCAGTTCCTTCCTTTGTGTCACTGGCACCTTTCAAGTTGCTGCCCCAGTGCTGAAGCTCAGAGTGAGTGAGTCCGTCAGACAGTAAGTTCACACGTGGGCCCTTTAAGAGGCACTCCCATAGCCCTCCATCTCGCTCAGTGCCTTCCCCACAGGTGTTCACAGCCAAAAGTTGTGGTGACATCTCTTCCTGGCACTGGAACCCTGAGTTGGGAAGCCTGGTGCAGAGTTGGGATGCCTCGCTCCTCTGGAGGAAACCTTTGCAGCTGAGTGTCCTTCCCAACTTTATCCATCACATGCAGGTATGGGGCCAGCCTGTTCCATATCTCACCCTCCTACTGGTCTAAGATGGCTTCTTCTGTACATCCTTAGTTGTAGGACTTCAGTTCAGCTAGACTTCAGGTTATTCTCAATGATGGTTGTTCTGTGGTTTAGTTGTAACTTTGATGTGGTCGTGAGAGGAGGCAAGCACAACATTTACCTAATCCTCCATCTTAACTGGAAATCTTCTTTACTTTTTGATTATACCTATTTTCCAGTACTGGAATGTGGCTTCTCTGAGAGCAGAATCCATGTCTCACTTATCTTTGTACACTGGTGCAAAGTATTCTGTATTTTTCCTGTTAGACATTGAGTAGATAAATGTTTATTGGATGGATGGAGGAAGGGAAGGAGGGAGGGACAGAGAGACAGAGGGATGGAGGGACGGAATGGGCAGATATTCAGACAGAAGATCACATAGAATGATTGCTGGCTAGACAGATGAGAGGATGATTTGAGTCAATTTTAGTTTTCTTAGTCCTAATCATTTTTGGATCATGACTCCTTGTATATACATTAAAGTCATTTAGGTTGAATTAGGGTCATTCTAGACCTCTTCAGCCATGAATTTATGGACAACTTCTTGGGCTACTTCTGCAGTTGGCCAGTCTCACTCATATTTTGTTTTTAAGTGTAATTTTTCTCTTATAAAGTAACCTTCCTTCAGGTGCCGAGGACATCTCTTTGAACACAGCAATGATAGTAACACCCAACATTTTGACATATAAATATATACCAAAGGTACAATAATTTATATACCTAGAATGTACTCCAAACTTCCTTTGGAGTTGCTATAGTGCTTTGTAAATGTATAGGAATTTTTTAAGGATAACCCTCATAGTAAAGGTCTTGAGAGGGGCTGGTATTACAAAGCCCACTTGGCTGATGAGGCCTAGAGCAGGGAAGCGACAGGCATGGTCAGAATGCAAACCAGGACTTTTGACTCAAGGCCGTGTTTGATGAGCCCTAGCATGGCATTGGATGCATCTCAAGTATGTCCCCATGGGTGACGTGGGTTGCGAGTGGCCTGGTCACTTGTTCTCTTGATTCATTTTCCTTATGATTAAAATCTTAGTTAACAACTGTGAAACAGTTTACATAAAGAATAGGTTCTTCAAGGAGGTTTTCCATGGTTCAGAGACTTTCTAGTTCACTTTTGCTAAAGCCAAAATTCTGTTTCCTTTCCTCCAGAGTTTTCCATCAGTTATATTTCCACCCTCATACTGGAACTTCTCTTCCTTGGGGGCCCATTAATGTACAGTTAGCATAGCACTGGGATGTGTGGATGGGAGAAGTGGAGGAGGAAGAGAAAAGTTTATTTCCCCCTCATTTTTGATTATGCAGAGTAATTTTTGCCTGAGTGTGGACTTTTCATTCTCCTAGTCTGTCCTGTCCCAACTGCTTCTACATTAGCCATAACTGTGGTTCTACCTGTATTTTCTTATCTATAAGCTGTAAAGCCATGAAGATAGACCTGTGACAAGCATTCAGACTTAAAAAAGAAAAAGGGAGAGGAGAAAGAAATATAAAAAAGAGATGTCATAGGAGGCATCTGCTTTTCAAGAAGCCAAACTTAATATCGAAGAGGTGAGTGAAAATGACTCAGCATTAACTCTTAATTGTCCATTTTCTTCTTCATCCCTTTGTTCTCTGACTCTTATGTAAGCAAGAATAAGTAAATTTATGTAATAACTGTCCATGGAAGATGGAATAAATCCTGTGAGTGTCTTGGAAGAGTAGTGAGGTGTTTTTGTTTTGTCTTGTTTGGGGCGGAGGGTGGAGGAATTGAAGCTTATATCCAGATCCTCATTTCTTAGAGTGATGTACTAGAGAAGACCCTTCTAGATCCTGTTTTCAGGCTCAGTAACTCCAGAAAATGTTGGCAAGCCTTTGCATGGTCTTGAAAACAAATGACAAAGGAGAATAGGCTTGCTTTGCCATTGATCTGCTTTGCATCAGTGGTCATTTATTGTGGCTCTCAGAAAAGAAGCCCCAACTGAAAAGATGTATTCCTTCCCTTTCAGTTCTGAGGTGAAGCTAGAGAGCCTTTTCATTTTCACTTCACAAGTCTTTGCCACTCTGAGTGAAAAGAAGCATACATCGCTCACATTACCCAGTACAAGTATCGACTAATGAAAGATGTTAGAAAATATCAGGTCTGCTTTAATTCAGCCATACAAGTACATTGACTTGGTTCACCCTCAAGTGACCCGAGACATATTTGGCTCCTGTGACTCCCCCTGCTTCTCAAAAACAACTCACACATACATTTCTCTTTACAAATGCCTTGGTAATGGAGTTAAGAATCAACTTTTGAGTTATCAACAGGAAACAGGGTGTCCCAGGTCCTTAATGTGGACATGGTTTAGGAACAAAATGCACGATAGACTGGGTTTTAAATAGTTGTGTGGTACCAGTTTTGATACGGTTCTTCTTGGCAGTCATTGTGAGAGTTACCATGCTATTCTAAAACACCCTCTACATTCATTACCTCCTGGGGAAAGGGGTACATCTTGCATTTCCTCCTGCTCTCCCAATGCAACATCTTCCTTTTCTAGAAATAACAGTAGTGGTAAGTGGTTCTGTTTATTGGGTGCCTGCTGTATGCCTACATGTGCTTTAGATAAAGATGATTTCATCTTTATAGCTAATAGAGGCTATGAGCCATATTCTCCACATAGGATCCTGAGGTGCAGAGATTAAAGATCTCATGTAATCAACATAGCCATTTTGTGGTAGGACAGGGATTTGAACCTTGTCTTCCTCATGCCAGAGCAAAGTCTCTTTCCACTGGACCACGTTACCTGAAATTGTGGATGCCTGTTCCATAGGCCCCTTGATTAGGCAACTTCCAGCTCCCCTCTATGGATGTTCCATATCCCAGAAGGGGAGGGGAGAGCCTTGGAAAGGAATGTTCATGCATCAGTTAAAATAGGTGTCCTAGCTTCTTGTCTTGCCTTCATAATCACAAATGTTCATTTCTTTCTTCCTCTCTGTTTTTAATTCTTCTTAGGGATGATGACTGACAGATTAATATATGTCTAACTACATGTCTCAGAAATCAAAAGGAAGGTGCTGTCAGAATCACTTGTCAGAAAATGAGATTACGCGCACTTGTCATTTGCTGAGGATTGCAGTCTTTCAGAGATAAGGTTTCATTTAATGAGGGTAAAAAAGCCTCCTTTTTAAAAAAAAGAAGAGGGAGCGAGGGAGTGAGGGTAGGGAAGAGGAGGAGGAGTGATGATTCTTTTTTCTGGTGTCAGCCAAGTGTTTTATCACCTGACGTGATCCCCAGGCACCTGCTAGCCACTGATAATGGCGGCCTGGCCTTCTCCACCTCCTCTGCTGTGGAGCCACTTCAAAAGCAGCGCTGTGACCCGCTTTTACCTCTCTTTGGAAGCTGAACCTCCTTTTCCTGTGGGAAGAGGGTGCTAAGCATGTACTCTAGATTTAAAAGAAGGCTCAAGAAAGCATGCCATAGAAAGGAAACGTATAGTCACATTTCCCAGCAAACTATAAAGAATCCACCATGGATTTCAGTGAAATATGGAGCTTGTCTGACAAGTGAAGGGTAACTAATGAGGAACAGAGCTGGATCCCTTTGCAACCAATTGTGTTTTGTCGTGGAAAATATTTATCAGGTTCTTTTGCATTTCTTGATTCTCTTAAAAATAACACAGAAAGAGCTGCACGTAGGTGAGTTGATACCCCTCCTGCATCCCACAAGTCAGATTGTCAAGTTTTATCCTGTTATTAAGTTCTCCCTGCACCTCAGCTGTGGCCTATGCTGAAGTATTTCAGATTAATCCTCCCACCCATATGGAAACAGCCTCTAAAATGAACTACTTTATTATGGAGAATGCCCATAACAAAGCAGAAAATCCACATTTAAAACATGTTTGTTCCGGTTATCTACTCCAAATCCTAGTGGTGTAAAACAACAACCCCTTTATTATGCTTACAGATTTAGTGGGTCAGGAACTTGGACAGAACACAGCAGCAATGGCTTGTCTCTGCTCTAGGATGTCCGGGTGACTTGAGCAGCTGGGCTTGAGTCATGTGGAGATGTCTTCACTCACATGACCCACACCTGGGCGGGGACGACTCAAGGCCAAGCTTGGCCGGGACTGTCCAGTGGAGCACCTCCACCAGTCCTTTCCATGCAGCTTGGCCTTTTTGCAGAACAGCAGCTGGGAGAAGTTTCCTGAAGGGGCACTCCCAGGGAGCAGCCAGTCCAAGAGATGGAGGCAGAAACAGCAAGGCTTCCTCTGACCTAGACCCAGAAACGGAGCCGCTACTGTCACTGAGTAGAAGCAGTCACGAGTTCAAGAGGAGGGATATAGGGATATAGACCTCACCTCTTGATGGGAAAGTGTCAAAGGACTTGCAGCCACATTTTCAAACTACCATAATTCTATTGAGGCTTCTTTCTACTTGTACTTTCATTGACTTACTGTGGACAAAATGGTCTATGAATGTGAAGTATGTAACATGTGGATTCTTTACTCCTGATTTGGAATAATGACTACTCTTTAAAGAAGATATATAGGATGGATGTGTGTGTGTGTGTGTGTGTGTGTGTGTGCGCGCGCGCACGCGTGTGCGTGCATGCATGCACATACGTATGGGGAGGGCATGTTAAATTGCTTGCAGTGGTTTACATGGTGCTGTCCATGTCCCTGCCTCTGCTACAAACAATTGAAAACAAACTCATGCCCTAAGTATGCACTTTTCTATTGCTTTCCAGCCCTTCTCCATTATATTTCTCAAAAATAGTCTGTACTTACTGCCTTTATTTTCTTACCACTTTGTTTACTTATTAACTTTTTATATGTAATCTAGCCCCTACTTCATTCTCCTGCAAATCTCTTGTCCACCAGAGATCTCATAAATTACCAATTCATCTGTCTTTTCACAGCCCTTGTCCTCCAGGACCTCTAAAGCGGTTGCCATTTTTGAGTTTGCCTCCTTCTAGAAATCTTGCCCTTCCTTGGTTCTGTAGTGATACTTTCTCAGTTCCCCCTTTCACTTTACTCTTTCTGTGGTTCCTTCTCTGGCCCAGTAAGCATGGATGCTGTCTGGGTATTCCCCTTGACTCTGTTTCTTCCCACTCCACACTTCTGCTCTTGGCAGCCATATCCCCTCATCTCTTTATTGAGGACACCCCCACCTGTATATGATTCTGAGCCCTTTCCCCTGTGTTCTAGTCTTGAATTTTTGATCACAGCTGGGCTTTTCTCACAATATTTTAGAGTCATCTTGTCTAAAGCAATTTCTTTATATTCTTCTGTATGTAAGCTTCCTCCTGCTTCCAAGTTCATGATTTTAACTAGTTGCCCAAGCTTTAAATCTCAGCATCCCTCACTCCTGCCCAGCTTTATCTCGCTTCCTCGCCTCTTAAGTATTTTTTCTCATTTTTTACCATTTCAACTGCCTTCTCCTGTTGGATGAACAGGTTACTGTTCTTGAGACCTCCCAGAACACCCATCATGTTTTGCCTTCCAGTTATACACATGTCCTCTTTTCTCTCCTAAATCCTAAGTTCCTTAGGGGCAATTAACATCCTTTTGTTTTTCCCCATAGTCCTTATTCAGTAAAAGTATCTTTCATTACCAACTGAAGGAATGGCTTTTAGTATACTGTACAAAAATTTATCAAACTATTGGAGTTAAGGAAAGGCTTTGATGAGAGCAAGAAGCTAACATGGCCAAAAGTTTGTCCAAATCTGGCCTTCCCTACCAACTCTCCTTCAAAGTGGAACCTGAGAGAACGAGATAGATAAGGAACAATAATTATAACAGTAATAGTAGGTATATCTATTGAGTGCTCACAATTGCTAGGGACTGATCTAGCTAATTTAATCCTCACAGTGGCTCTGAAGTAGGTACATTATACTTTTCATTCTATAGATGAGAAAATGACTGCAAAAAAAGTCAAGTATTTGTTGTTATTGGGTTGAATGTCAATACTCATAAAAAAGCCTCTTTGCAGTCTGTGCTCGTACAAGTAAGTGCTTGCGGCTCCCCATGAAAGCAATCCCTCTCCTCTTCCCTCAGCCTAGTTTTACTATTGATTGGCCACCAACCCCACAGCAAGTTCCAGGTGCCCCACGCTTAGTCATCTCAGGTCCTGGAAGCAGAATGAAGAACCAAGCATGTGCAGACTTTTTAAACAAATTGTGGTTTTCAACATACAGGGACTCTGTTCACGGTAAGCATGGCCCAGAATCTTACCTGCTAACCACTTAGATTAGCAATCATGAAGAAAGCACTAAAAGGAAAGCTTGGAGAGCTGCCTTTCGTACAAACACTGTCTCAGTAGATAAATGAATGGATACCCCATGGTATGTGTGTCTTAATACAGTTCAGTAAGAAGAGATAAAGGTGACAGAAATGTTGCCCAACGAGGAATATAAGTGAAGTTTGGGGTGTTATTTATACCAGCCTTTCGTCTTTTCTATAAGCTTGAGATTTTGCAAAACAGAAACTTGGGAAACATTTTAAAAGAGAGCATACATAAGGTAATTCTAAGGATGGGACTCAATAATAAATACACAGGGAAGTAGTCTGAAGCCAGGAATTTTCTGGCCCATCAGATGGGAATTGCCAAGAGAGAAAGAAAGAGGTGGACTTTGAGACATATGGTGCTTCTTAAGGGGATTCTCAGCCTGCCCAAGAGGCTAATTTAAAACTAAATCTTATCCCTGGATCCCATAGCCCTTAATGTGACCCAAACTTTCCATTACCAAATTCTGAGAATTTAAATCCTGATATTGTATGCTTGAATCTGGAATCTGTCTCATCAGTTAAAGATCTATCCTATTGAGGCCACATGTGTCTGTGCAATAAGTTCTTTTCAAGCCAAACTTTCAAGTTAAAAAAAAAAAAATTCCTGAGAGGAAATACATGTGGTCCTCTTCCCCTTCAAGCCCAGTTCAGGCTATTTATTGTTTTATTTGATTGTTGAGAATCAGAAATGACTAAATTGGTTCCCAATGTGGCCTGCACATTGCCTTGGCCAGGAATGGTCTGATTAAGACAAAACCCAGCTTTGAATTTAGCAGTGTTCTGATTTGGGGGGGGGGGAGGGTTAGGGGAGGGTATGTGTATTTTTTCCCCCTTTCTTTCTGAAGTCCTTTCCCTGTGGATTTCAGATTAAAGAGTGAGTGATGACACATTTACCCTTTTGGTTTTGCTTTTAAAACACAAAGCTGACAAACGTGTTTAATGGGCCCTGTGGTACCAAATGACAGAGGCACAGAGCTCAAGAGGCTCACATGTGCCTTGACTGTTTTGATGAAGAAGTTCAATTGTACTTACCAGTTGGAAGGATTAAATGCAAGACATAGTGTACTTCTGACATTTCACTGATTTATAATGAAATTTGAGGAGGAAGGCAGAAAAGGTAAATTAAGCAGTACGCCCTACTTAGAAATTAACAATGTAAACTCCAAGAGAATGGAGAGAAGAAAATGTTCTTTCCTAACACAGTGACTGTTCTGCTTATAATCTAGATACTATATCATTTAGAATCACAAGATCTTATGTACGGCAAATAATGAGAAATTATTCATCCCAACATGTATGCTTTTGAATGATGAAGAAATAGTTCAGTGACTTACCCAAAGAACTGGGTCTGTTCTAAGACCTAGGTCTCCTGGCTTTGTTTATCTGGTCCAGTACTCTTTCAGCACCTAGATGTTCCTGTCAGGTCTGCAGTAGCCCTGCAATCAGTATCTAAAACTCAGTAGAACCTGCTGTCAATGATGACCAGGTCAGTTCTCCAATCCTCGTTATAGGTCAATTATTTGTACTCCTTTTCCTAGCCTATGTTGTACCCTTAAACCTTGCCATTCATTTCACAAATGCATGTCGTCAGCTCAAGTGAGCACTGGTAACAGAGAAAATCCATCACTATGCGTGCAAATGGAAAAACAACTTAGAGCACACAGCCTAGCAGAATGTTGTTTGTAGCTTGATCTTTGTATAAGAAAGACAACATCATAAATTAAAATAAAGCTACCAACCAACAACTGTATTTTTTACCAGCCTCTCCTTCTCCAAGAAAACTCATTGCTAAGAAAATAAATTGTGTTCTTTACCAGCAGCACAAAGGGAAGACTTGTTACTTAAAGGCGAGTGGCTATTTGAAAGCCTGGCTACAATTTTCCTGTTTTACTAACACTTGTAATTAAATCCGTCAACTCCCTCTAAGAGTCTGTATAAATACCAGATGCTCACTAAATTTTTTTTTTCTTCTGGAGAATATGAAAAGTTATAACCTAACAGTAGAGGAACTTCAAAGAGGCACAATCCTGGGTGAAAGTGAACCCCTAAGGCCCACACTCACTTCCCTGTGAATTTCTCGCCTGCCACTCTTGGCCCACACAGGCCCCTTCCCCATCTCTTGCCTTATTGGTGGATGTTAAGTTAACATCAGGAGCAGATGGCTCTGAGTGGGGTGTGGTGGACAGGGAGAATCCGGCAGGCCTGGCAGGAGGTATGTGAGAAAAGGAGGGGAAGGCCATGCCTCTCACTCCCTATGCGGCTGCAACCTGCTTTTCATGTGCTATTCATGCGGCTCCCACCAGCTGTCACTTCATTCATGTAGCTGATCCTATGGGAATCAGAGGAGGAAGTTTGGGACGGCTCTGGACAAATCCACCCTCTCTACTGGGGTGAGAAAATCCTCTCCTAGCACATGTACTCCTCAAGGGGATCAGATATATAGTATATTTTTAATTTTTTCCCCCCTTTCCTATACAAAGTGTAAGTTTTTGTCCTAGAGGTGATGGTATTTCAGCAGTAGGCAAAGCAGCCTCCTGGGTTATCCGGAATTACGTCTGGTTGCTTAGAGTCTCTGTTACCTAAGGAAAAAGCTGAGGCAGAGTTACGGGGATCATGAAAGAGAATCAACATACCTGCCAGTGTTTAAATTTTACTTGTGGAGTGTGGGTTTCTTGGCATTTGTAATACAAAACCTAAGAAAGGGTGCTTTCCTCCACCTGCCCCCAACTCAGTCCCAACAGATTCAGTTTGATTTTTTTGTGTGTGAATTTACTTAAAAATATTTAATAGTCAGCCCTAGTGTCAGCAAAGTAGTCATATCATATGGGCATCCCCAGCCCTCCTTACCTGTAAACTGTCCCTGGCTTTCGGTTTCCCCCGCTGGGTTTGTCGGGCAGGTTCCCTGCTACACAGTGGATTACAGAAGGTTTGGGGCCAGCCTCTAAGACTCTATGGCATGTATGAGTATGTGGAAGGGAGCGAGGATTGAAAGCATGAAGCCTGTGGCCCACGCCACCTCAGCTACTTTCAGTTTCTATTTGAAACCAAAATCACAGAAGAGCTGTCAGATGGCAGCTGTGCATTTGGTGGAAATGAGAATTCCAGATTTTATGCTAATTCAGTCTCAAGATCCTTTGAACCTGCAGCTTCATGAGGCTGTGCTTAAAACAGCAATCTGTTTTAGATAAAAGAAGGGATTACTAACGACTTTTTAGTTTTGCAAACATTCACAGCCTGCAAAAGGAAGGGGGGAAATCAGATTTATTCTTTCATTAACATTGTCATGTTAAGTTTTCTTCTAAGTTATCAAGTAGAAAACTTCTCCTTATTTTGGCAAAGATTTTTCTTATTTCAGGATTTCTTTGGTTGTTGTTATTACTTGTTTTTATTTCAGCAGTATACTTTCTCTAACTTTAAGGTCCCTGTCATTCCCTTGCAAAGGCAAGAAAGCAAAAGGTAATGCTTGTGGATGGATCTCATCCTGGCATGTGTCACTTTCTCCCTTTTTCTGAATATTGGGGCTGATTGAGATGGATGTTACCTATCGCTTTGTAACAAGCTACAAATTTAATAGCTTAAAACATAACATTTATTTGCTTACAAGTTTGCAATTTGGTCAGGGCAGAGACAGTTTCTCTGTGTTCACATGGCATCCACTAAAGCAAGCTCAGCTGGGGCTGGAGAAGCCCCACCCAAGATGCTTCTTCACATGACTGGTGAGTTGTTACTGTCTGTTTGCTGGGAACTCAGCTAGGTCTTGGGTTCAGACCCATGTGGGCCTGCTTCCTCACAATATGGAGGCCAGGTTCCAGGAGGAAAAGCAAAAGCTGCCAGGCCTTTTTAACCACCTGAGCTCTGAAGTTCCAGAACATCACTTCCTCCACATTTTATTGGTCAAAACAGTTACAGGTCCAACCCAGATTCCAGAGTAGAGGACATAGGTTCCACCTTTTCGTGGAAGAATGGCATGCACAGAGTTATTGGAGGCCATGTTCAGAGAGTAGCTACCACAACGGTTGATGTGGTATTGTAATTAGTAATCAATTTTCAAGAATATTTATATGTGCTCTGTTGTTAGCCTTATGAGGATGGGTTTCTGTATTCTACAAAATCAACAGGTGGCATTTGTGGAAAGGACTTTATAGTTTAGTTTATTTTTGAGATAATGTCTTCATTGTCTTCTGTTTTAGTTGGCAGAGATGTGGTTATTTATCCATTAACTCATTGATCTGACCACTGTTTATTGGCCATCTATTACATATAAGGCCTAAGAGTACTGTACTGGATGTCAGAGGGAATGATAATGTTGGGGTCTAGGGGGTGTAAGGGTACAGTCTTAGCCATCAAGTGATTGAATCTATGATCACCAAAGCAGGTTCTTGTTCCCACTAAAGAAATTTATGCCCCAATGACAGTGTCCAGAGGTGAGCCAAGAAACACCAGGTAATACATGTCAGACATTTTCTTGGATACATATCTCTAAAGAAACCTTCCAGATAAGCCGTGTTTAGAGCAAAAGAAGAAATTGCTTATTTAATTAATTTGCAATAATGGTCTGTGAATGGAGATTATACAGGACCAGAGCGGAGTTAGCAGTTCTTTGTGGGCGTGCAGACTTGCCCTTTCCCTGTGTGACCGCAGTGTATGATCAGAGCAATGGGCATTTGTGTCGCATTTAACCATTTACAAAGTATGTTCATGTGATTCGTAAAGCCACAGAGATGAAGGCTATGGTAATGGCCAGATTAGAGTTTACTGCTCTACTCTGATAGTATGGAAGAGACGGGGGGGAAAAAAAACAGACCAAAACAAGTGTGAAAATTCAGAAATGTTGGTCAATCAGAATGCTTGCAGAAAAGCTAAGGAATTCTTTGACATTCTAGCTTCCTGCCTAGTACCCCAGCAACTGTACGATTCACCAAACCAGGAGAAGCAAATGATTCATTCTTACCCAAGAAGAATATCTGCAAGTAAATATTTGGCCCATCAGGATACTCATAAGGAGGCTAAAATGAAAGCACAAAAGCTTTGTTGGGTCCCTGTGTGTTAGTATAGATGTAGGATTAGAATTCCCAGTAGCCTGGAGATTATTAATACTTCCAGGTAACATGTTTCCAGGGAAAGATAGTAAACCCTTTGAAGGAAAGATGGGCTGACATGCAGTGGGCCACCATTTCTCATGTTGCTTTTGCAAATTACCTTAATATGGATTTCAATATCTTGCAAACAAAACAAACAAACAAACAAAAACCATGAAGGTAAACGAGTCACATATCCTAGTAGTAGTCATACAACTTACAGATAACTTTACCATACCCCTTTGGATCTTGAAATGTCTTTAGATTTTAGCAATCAGAATTTATTTTGACTTAGAGCTAAAACAAGCATATTTCAGCCTTGAGAGTATGTGAAATTCCAGGTTGTGCCAAGGGGGTGAGAAATCAAAACTCACCCAGAAGGATGGACAGTAGAACATGGTACAGTGAAGAAGGTATTGGATACTTTTAGAACTGTTCTGTCCTCCTGACTCTCCACTTCCAAGGTCCAAGGGCGTTCTTGTACTCTCTGTCAATTGCATTGTCTGAAATATGGAGAATAGTAGCTATTCTGTTTATCTCACAGGGGTGATGTAAGAGCAGATAACATAATAATTGTAAACATTTTTGAAAAATATATGTTACTGTAGGCACCTTTATGAAAGGCTGAGTCTTAGCATAAGTAAAAGGTATCATGATATATAATTTATGACCTCTGCTTTTTTTTGGTCCGGGGTTCATTAGTTTGTTAGTTGGCTCTCCCTCCCCTCCATTTCAAGGCGTGAAATGAAGATTTGAATCCTGTTTTGAGCCTGACCCAGACCTAGAACAGCAGCAGTCTTTCCCTGGTTCTAACTGAAGCTAGGAATGAGGGTCTTCCAATCAGATGCAGAAAAATGTTTTCCCTCAGTGCAAAAGTTTATTGAAATTATAATAATGTCCCTAGTATAGCTTGTATAATGGTAAACGTGGTTGGGGAGGCCAAATATGGTAATATCTCACTGTTCTTATGAATCCCACATCTACCTGAGGAAGATCTAGGGTGGCTTCAAGGGCCCGTTTCTCTCCCCGGAGCTGTTGAAGAGGAGCTCACTCAATCCAAAGTGACTAAAATGCCTTGTACGTAGTGACTTGTAAGCCGTGATGAGTTCACCAGCAGCCCCAATTTCCCCCAGCAGCCTTTTCTCGCATGGCCACATAGTGCATCTGTCACAACACAGACAGTTGCACTCCTGCAGGTGCCTACAGGGACTGCCTTCCATGTGGGCCTTCGTCCTGGGAGCCCAGGGCCAGACCTCTTGATTACGCATGGCTGCAGTGACAGCCGCTATTTCCTGAGTGAGCCCCAGCCCCACCATGGCGTTCCTCCACTCAGCCAGCAGAGAGGATGGCAAGGCTGCCTTTGTCATGCCACCATAAAAGACCTTTTTTACTTTCCCCGTAAAGGAGTGGGTGCTTGGCCACCTTCATTTATGAAACTAAAAGGGGCCACTATCAGTCAGTCTTCCCCAAATTAAGAACATCTATTCCTAGATAACTGCTCCAAGTGCTTCATACATATTAATTTATTGAACCCTCACAGCTCCTGCTATAATAACAGTAAGTGCTATTATGGCCCTCTTTTATGGATGAGAAAACTGAGGCCTAGAGATGGGAAGCCGTCTTTTCACCATTACAAAGCTAATAAGTGGGAGTGGAGGACGAGCCAGGAGTTGGACCCAGCGGTTCTGTCAATAGCTATGCTTTTAACAGTAGACCAGCTATCTCTCATTTGTGCCCCTAGACATAGAAATGTCTGGCACCAATTTAAAGGCCTTTCTAACCAGTCATCCTTCTATAAAAAGCACAGCAACAAGCTGCATTATAATGCATTATTTTATTTAATGTTTGCAACAATACCCTATGAGAGTTAAATCTATTACTAGCTCCATTTTACAAATGAGGAAAATGAACTCTAGGAAGAGTTAAATATTCAAGATGAACCAACTACTGTGATAGAGGCTGGATTCAAAGATGTGTCCTTCCAACTTCGTGCCCACAGGCCAGGGACCATGAATTATAATATCCAGTAATCCTGCTAAGGGATCAGATTCTGGGATAATTTATACAAAAACAACTAAAGGAAATGTATCACCAAAAGCATCTTCTTTTCATTTTAACACTATACTTTCTTCAACTTATCATCTTCATTTACTCATTTACACATTTTGTTCAGCCCATCCTTTTAGCTCATGCAGACATTTTGCACCCATTTTTTAAAATTGCCTCTGATCTCCTATCCCACCCTCATTTCTGTGTAGAAATGGTGAGAGAAGCCAGGTGTTAGAGATTTGAGCACGTGACTAAGGCAGGTAACCTATCCTCAAGAAACGTGGACTTGGTATCAAATGCAGTCTCTAGACCCCTAATTACAAACACTTATCAGTATTAAGTAGTGTAATAGAGAACTAAACAAAGCATAGATGAAAACCAGGAAAACAGTGTCATAGTTCGATCTTAAGTAGTTCTGTAAAAAGTAAGGTGCCATTGGGTGACATGAGCAGAGATTGAATGTATTTTTATTTTTTATTGCCTCTCTTTGTGGGACTGTCAGATTCTGAATATTAATATCTTAATGTAGATTTGGAGGTTAAGTAAGAGATATTTTATGGTTTTTTATACTTTTTTCCCTTTGTAGTTTATAGTACACTGTGAAGTTTGAAAGTAAAATTCTTTTTCTTGACTTCTACACTTGGATAATATTTATCTCCCCCGCGTCTCAATAGTGTGCATCATAAACTAACCCAGTTCAGTTTATTTACTTCCCTCTTGTTGCGGCCCCGTGATCAATTGTAGCAACACAGGCATATAATAGTAGAGGCTCTTGCTTTACGACATTGAGAGCGTGAGCTATTGCATTCCCCTTTCAGGGTGATAATGAACCTTCTATTTAACAACCTCCTTATTCAGGAGAGGTTGGGAGCACAGAATGGAGGAGCTTGGGGCCACCCAGTGTTGGCTAGCCATGCCTCACTAGAGAAGGAATTCATGATCTGTAATTTAGAAGGAATTGACTCCATGGGACAAATCCTTGGGATCTAGGAAGAGGTTTCATCTCCTGGGCTGGACAGCATGGAAGGCACAGTGTCAGGAATTAACAGAGGTGGGAAGCCAGACAATCTTAACAATGGGGTGATTTCTTGGTGAGCAACTGTTGACTCCATTTCTCCTTGCTAGGACTCTTGGCTGCCCATGTGGGCAAGGAGCAGCAGGCACCTCCGTCCAACTGCAGGTCCCTCTGGGCTTCTCAGCAGCTGTCTTCGGCCCTGAGTCTCCCTCCTTTTAATCAGTTACCCAGACACTTGTCAGATGCCCCAGCCTTACCAGCAGGCTGGAAAAATCTCAGCCATCTATTCATTCTCTTTTATCATGCATCTATTGCGGTAGGCTTGCTAGTACTGGGGTAGATATGTGACATGTGAACACGTGCCAAAATGTGGATTAGATCCACAAGAAACCAGGTAGGTTCAGAAAGAAAGCATATCACAGGGAATAAGCTGGCATCATATCCTCACAGATAGGTATAAAGTGCTGGACTCCCATCTCCAGGCAAATGTCTGTTCTTTATACTGCTGCTGTGGCTGTGGTGTGAATAAAAATGCGCAAGATACAGTCTTTGTACAGGCGAATTTAAAATCAAATTGAGGTGGTGGGTATCCCACACAGAGAAGAGGAACAAATAACAAAATGTATATCTGTATCAGTAAGAAACCATTTCTATAGTCATAGCAAATCTGTAGGCCTTTCTAAACTGGAAATCTCAGTTTAACATGTCCAAATGACGTGATTGGGGTGCATGATATTTTATGTTTCAAGAGATGAAAGCCCTCATATTAAGAGGTTGATCGCCTCTTAAAAGCTGGTGAACTCTCATAACATTTAGCTTGATTCAAGATTGGACTTCATAATCTATCAAGAGGGTCCATGCTACTCCCATCCCCCAGCCTTATCACATAACCCAGGCTATCCAATATCCAGGTCCTGACCCCCTGTGGAGGGATTATTTGCAGTAATGCCTGTGTGAAGGTGGAGCTTTCTAGTATAGACGGTGCAAACCACTGTCATCACTTCTGAGGACTGGTGTTGTTTTTGATGTTCATGTGGTTATTTTTATTGTCCCTGTGATGGTACTCATTGAGAGAATCCAAGAGTAAGCATAACCATGTACACTGGAGCTATACCAGAATATACTTTTATTTTGTTGTTCTCCACAGTAATCAAAATGAGAGAGTCATCTTTAATCATAATAGTCAACACATATGCCCCTCTTACTGGAGTGCCAGGTGCTGCTACTGACGACAGCCCTAATAAGGGGCAGGTATTGCTGTCATCTCATTTTAGAGATAAAGAAAATGAGGCACGGCAAGTAAAGAGATTTTCCCAAGGTCTCCTGGATCAGAAATGGCAGGGCCAATAAAATCAACCACAGGTTTGCAATTTCACCCCCCCCCCCAAAAAAAAAAAGACAGATAGAAAATTTTATTTTCAAAACTTGAGGAGCTTTAAAATTTGAAAAAATCAAGCTTCCCAGAGACACAGAAATAACCTAGGTGGGGTGACGTCTTTCCCAAGGCTCATTTGAACCAGAACTCATGTGTTATCATTCCTCTTTTGTAGTCTTTTCAAACTACATAATTTAAAATATAAAAGCTTGAGGAAATTTTTGTAAAGACTTTCTCTTCTTTAAACCACCCCAAGAATCACCCAGCACATGTTCTGTTAGAGAGTGCCTGAAGTTCATCATATTTATGAGGAGAACAGCATGAAATTAATGAACCTTTTTTCTATGTAAGATACTCAACAGAATATCAGAATTTATAAGAAACATTTTACCAGGAAATGTTTAGTCTCAGTCTGGTAATTTATGATACAAAATTGAAGCAAATATCACATTTTAAGCTTGAAAACGCTGCCATTTTGGATTGATTTAGAACTTCTATTTGTTTTTAAACTAGTTTATCTTTATCTTTAGATATATTTTGAGATTTGAGGAAGATGACTCCGTATTTTAATTTAGCATGTTGCTTTTTTTCTTTTTCTTTTTCTTTTCTTTTCTTTTTTTTTTGGTTGTTTGTTTTACTTTTGGCTAATCAAACTCGGATAAGGACTTTGGTCATATATCAAAAACTGCTTTTGTTTCTGGTTAATTGATTTAATACTGGAAAGGTCATTGAGTCTATATTCTTGCTGTCTGCTTCTCCTTAGGGTCCCCACTTTGTAAGACTTTCTCTCCTAAGATCTGGTTTAGAGACTGAAGGTGACATTAGGAAGCCATTCATGCTGGCTAGTATATTAAACCTTCTGTATGTTACAGACATGATGGCTGACAACCTTTGATTTTGTAATCTTTAGATTAAAACTCCAATAAAGGGAAGCTAAGTTTCTCAAAGAAAAAAAAAATAATAAATTTGCTTAATTCTTGAAAATCAAAAAGTCAGATCTCAGTCCAGGATATCCAGTCACCTAATATGTGGATTATCCATTTTTTGTTCTA
This sequence comes from Eonycteris spelaea, assembly GCA_003508835.1. NCBI lineage: Eukaryota > Metazoa > Chordata > Mammalia > Chiroptera > Pteropodidae > Eonycteris > Eonycteris spelaea. Next base: position 5,672,994 of record PUFA01000089.1, read on the forward strand.
TCTTCTCTGTACTTCTGATGCTATCCTGTACCCATTCCCTTCTAATTTTGACATTGATTCCCTCCCTTCCTGAAAGGAGAAGCAATAGAGCTACTTGGAAACCAATCAGAATGGACTCATTCACGTGTCTCGTGAGAGGCTGAGAAATGAAGCAGAGTGGCAGTGGTAGACTTCATGGGTACAGGCAGGTGCAGGAGGACTGAATATGGATGCTGCAGAAGATGCATTCTGTGGATTATCTCTAGAGGCTTGGCTATTGGCGTTTCTGCTTTCTTCCTGATTACAGACAATCAAAATACAGGGACCCATGCAGATCTGTTCCAGGCTTTCATCTGTGGTCTAATCCCTGATAATCAGAGATGACAATCGAATGCAAGGCCTGCTAAGTGTCATAAATGCTGTCTGAGAAAAGCACTTCAGAGAGCTAAGTGGTCGTTTTAGTTGGTCAGCTAAGTTGCCCATGCTTTTGTGCATCTCAGTTTACCCTGAGGGGACCTGGCAGGAGCTCTGGCAACTTCTTCCTTGTAACATTGATTTTATTAGAGCAACAAGACAAGAAAACCACCCTATTTTGATTGCTCCAAAAGGAACATTTTAATGTCTTTTCTTGAAAATTTAATGTTTGCCTTTTGAGCTAGTTGGGGTATTGCAGAAACAGCTTCAGAATGAATACCCCTTAGCTGGAGGGCCTCAGCTGATTTTTGTGACATCTTATAAGCAATTGGAAAATCCAAATCCAAACTTACACCTTCCAAGGCACCTTTTCCTCTGACTTCTCTGGGGGTAGGAGTAGAGAAAAATCTCTAGTACCTAGCATTTAAAAACAAGTTGTTTTTAGAAACACCATGACATGCTACTAGTTGGTGGGCATAAGGTGGGATAGTGAATAAGGAGGCCTAGAGAGAGAGACCTTCTTATTTCCCAAACTGTATTTGGAAGTTAAAGAAAAAGTGTGCCATATAGCAAGCTCCCCCCTTTCTTTCCCCTTGAGACATTTTTCAAGAGTGCCATGAAATCAAACAGTGATAGATGTTCAACTTCAAAGAGGTGAGGAATAGGTATTATGGCTTTAAACCAGTCTCCATGTCATTGGTATGGAGTGTATGTCTCTCTAAGCCTGGTTCCTTTCCTCTCTTCCCAGCTGCACTCCAGGTATAGTGGCACTGGAAGGAAAATCAGGAACTGCAGGTTTCCCTCTCGTCCTCCATGGTGTGCCTGTTATATCCTAAAGCCGTCCCAGTTGCAGTCTAGGCCTTGCCTGCCTTCTTTCCCTTGTGCTGGGAAAATCACAGCCACTTTTGCTGTGCACCATGGAGGGACCCTGACATGCTGCAGGTGTGGAATTAAAACTCCCAACGTTTGCAGAGGGTCTCCTTGCCCCATGTATGGCATAGTACCTTTTCAGGGCCTCTGTAGTTGGGATAGTGAAGAAGGAGGCCAGAAGTCTGCAGAGGGGACTGCCAGGCTGGAGAGAAGGGACCTGGGGTAAGCTCTTAGCAGGCGCAGGTTGCTCAGGGGAAGTCCACCAAGGCACAAGTTTATAGTCATTGAGTGTTTCCTGCCCACCCCGCACCCCCTTTTCTGGTCTTACACTGGAGAAGGCAATGATGATAAATGTTGAGATAAAGGTAAACACTGCCCATGTAGTGAGGCTGTGGCATTGCGTTAATCCTTTCTGTACATCTGGTGGATGCCAGGGGGACCAACTGGCTCCACTTTGTCAGCGGATTTAAAGAATAAGGGAAAGGGTGGATTTGTAAATGGCCAGTTCATGCACTCAATTATCCTTTAGACCTAATAAACTGCATTCAATCTTTGATCATGCTGGAGATGAGGTTAGATTAAGACCTTTCTGTTCTAATATTAGACTCTGACCACCCCCCTCCGTTTTTAACAATGTACTTATTTTATACTAAGCACCTACTGTGTGTCAGGCGTTTTACACACATCACTTTCTCAGAGTCGCCTAGAGAACCTGCTCTGTGCAGATGTGACCGGCCTAGCTGTAGTTCAACCTCGGCTGCCGGCCTAGTGGCCTTTCCCTGCCTCTGCGCAATACTGGAAGCCACAACTACGGGAGGGCCTGGACCGTTGCAGTTTCAGCCGCACCCGTCCGCCAGGAAGGCAGCCTGGGGACCGAGGGCCTGAGTCGCAGGGGGGAGCGACAGCTGCCGATGTCGCGCCCGGGACGGCGCCCCCGCGGGGCGGACCGGGCGCTGGGGCCGAGAGGAGGGGCGGCGAGGGGCGGGGCGCGAGGGGCGGGACGGAGGAGGGGCGGTGGCACCCGCGGCTCCGGCTCGGCGGGCCGAGGAAGTCCCGCTCCGAGAACGTCTGGAGGAGGCGTGCTGGGCGCAGTCGGGGAGCGAAGTCCGGGGCCAGGGACTCGGGTTCTGCTGCCGCCCCCTCCCGCCACAGGTCCAGCAGGGAGTCCGCGGCGCCGGCCGCCGATGGAGTTCACTTGAGCTGTGAGCCGGCGGGAGAGGCAGGCGCCCGCGAGCGGAGCGCGGGCCGGAGCCCAGCCAGTCCCGGGGGCGCCCCGGCCATTCGCCCGCCAGCTCGGGCCAGGAGGCGCCGTCCGCCCGGTGCAGCCGGCCCGGCGCCCTGACCGCTGCAGCGCCCCCTGGTCCGCGCGCCGGCGAGATCGGCCCCAAATAAAGACTCCCGGAGCGTCCCCCCTCGATCGCGGCGGCGGCGGCGGCGGCGGCGCCCAGGACCAGGCGGCCCGCGGCGCTGCTGGAGAGGCGGGCTGGGCAGTCGGGCAGCCCGAGGCCGCCGCCGGGGAGAAGCCGCTGCCGTCGCCGCCGCGGTGCGCCTCCTCCTCCTCCTCCCTCTCCCTCCTCCCTCCCTCCGCACATGGTCTCCTTTGTCCTGTCGCCGCCGCCGCCTCCTTGCTCTTAGCTCTGCGCGCCGCGGCCGCGGCTCAGGCCGCTCCTCGCCGCTTACTCCGCCCGCTAGCCGGCCCGGGACCTGCCTCGGGTCCCCGCCGTGCCCGCCCCCTCCGACCCACGCGCTGCAGGAGCGGCCCGGAGGCAGCGGCGAGTGCGGGCCAGGCGCGCTCCCTCCTGCCGCCGCCCGCCCGGCTCGGCCGCGCTTGGATGTGCGCGCGGCGCCGGCTCCCGGCCGCCCCGAAGCTGCCGCTCCGGTACGGATCTGGTTCGTGCATCAGCCTCAGACTTTCGCGAGGACAGCAGGAGAGAGACTTGCGAACGCAGCCCGGTCGGAGTTGGGCGTTTTCTCTTCGTGTGTTTGGCTGGTTCTCCCCTGGTCTTTGACGATCCCCCATCGTGAACCCTGCTAAGGAACCCAACCATGAACTTGGGGCTGACAGGACCGCTTAACCCTTTGCGACCAGGTAATGCAGCCCTGGGGACAAAGCCCCCTCGCCCGCTGCCCGCGGTCAGAAGGGAGGCGGCCGGGTCGGGGGTCTTTTGTTGCGGCGGCCAGGCGAGCGGGCAAGGGAGGGCTCCGCGTCCGGCGCGCCCGAGCCCCCTTCGCCACCCCCTCCCTCCCGCCTGCTCTTCCTCCCCCCTCCCGGGCCTGGGCACCCGCCTTTGTACTTTCCCCCTCGGCCGGCGGGCTCAGCCGTGGAGAGACGGCGCGGGCGGGCGGGAGCTGCGGGTCGGGCCCGGGGGCTGCAGACGCCCCGGCGCCTCCCTGCCCGAGGGGCTGCGCCTGAGCCGGGGCCGACGGGGACCTGCGCAGCGGCTGCGGCCCGAGACCTCGCTGCTGCGCTGGCTGCGCGGTCCCCTAGCGCTTCCCCACGCCGCGGTCGGGGATCCCATCCCGGCCCGCACGCGGTGCCGAGGGAAGCGAAAGGAGATCTGGGTTCGGGATCGGCGGCAGTAGGGGAAATAACTCGCGCTTAAGTTTGGAGGAGATTTTTCTTGTTGGAAAGTCCCTCTTCCTGCGGGTGTGGATGCAGAGGGCGGTCCCCCGGGTCTGCGGCCGAAGGGAATTAAGGTGGACCCCGAACTGGAGCGGCCGCGTTTCACCCCCATCCGTACGGAAGGGTTTTATTCGTTTCCCTCATTTTCCACTTTCCTTCCTCCAATCTGCTTGACTTATTTAACTTTTCTTTCAACATCAACTAAGGTGTCGAGTAATTTTTTAGTATTAAAAAACAAATCTGCGCCCCCCTCCACCCAAATAAGCAACCAAAAGAGAGCTTTTGAATATTTTAAATCAATTTTGTAAATGTAGCCACCTAACGCCCTCACCTTCCAAAACCGAGTGAAGAGGATGAAACGAAATGGCGAGCGAATTTTTAAAAAGGCCTTTAACGTGTAAGGTACCGCCGCGTTAAAAAGGAGAGAAGGAAAAGCTCTGCTCCGCTGCTAACTCTGGGCTCAGCACGTTTCCATTTTGTCATTCCTGATTAAATTATCTATATCAACCATGAAAATGGTTCAGGTAATGTAAGGAATTGCAGACTTTTTTTTTTTCCTAAAAACAATGAAAAAGGAAAGGTCCCAAAGATTAAAACCCAGAGAACCAAATAATTTGCAAAAATGCTTTAAAGGCGTAAGTAGAATTTGGAAAGTTCACGGAGGGAGGAAAAGCAAAGAATTTTCTTGTGTCCGCTTAAGACTTTGGCCAAGAAGCTCTTTTCTGACTTTCAGGGCAGTGGTCCGTCACAGTTTTAACCATCTGGATGGGGAAGAAGGGATCCAGAATCATTTTATGATTAGCTAAAACCCTATTACAATCGTTTTCCTTTGGTTGATTGTTTTCCTATGGCAGCCTTGTTGATACACCCTGCCCCCCACCCTTCCCAGTTGCAAAAGGTTTCAGGCTTTGTGACATATATCAGAATATTAAAGGGCTCAAAAAGCTTTCATTAGAAGGTGTGCTTCTGAGTCTCTCTGAGTATCCTTTCAGACTTATTTCTGTAATAACTTACTGGTTGGCATCATCATAATAGCATCTTCTAAGTTTGCTTCAGACATAAGGATCCCTTAACCACCTACTTGACAATACAGTGTGTAGCCCAGTGGAGCTGACAAAGGTGGCAGATCCAAGGAGAGTGTGAAAGACAACCAAAGGGCCTGTTCACCTTCACCGACAGCTTCTGTCCTAGTCAGTCTCTCTCTCACACACACACCAAATGCAAGTAAAAATTCAATCAAACCATTTCCTTTCCTTATTCATCGTGCTTTTTGCATCTGAGATACAATAATTTCTTTATCTATTTCTTTGGGCCAGTTAGACTCATTTTAATAAGTAATTGTAAAATCTGCAAGGGTTATTTCAGCTTGGTAAAATGATTTAATGGACTGGTTTTGTTTTTTTTTTTTAATTATCATCTGGAGTTTATTTTTTAAGCCATAAATTTAACATTGCCATTCCAATGAGATCTAAGACACTTTTTCATTGAAAAATGGTGAAATACTCATCTCTAAGTTTTTACCTGAGGAACTTACATTCCTAGAAATCTTACTTAATGTTACAATTCAAAACTGTTCCCATAAATTTCACTTTTGTAACTCAATCTTGATCTGTTTAATGCATGCCTTATTTCCCCCATACAACACTTTTTAGCAGTTTGCTTTTATTAAAAGCTATTATAATAATTTTATTTAAATGTTTTTAAGATGTCAGGAAGGGCCTTGGTGTATTTTTTATCATTCCTGCAAAATAAAAGGAACAATGTATCTAGGGTTTATTTAAACTGTGTGAATGTGTGCAGTTCACTTGTGTGGCCCTCACGTTTATTTCATTTCATTTTAGTTTTTTGATCTATTAATCTTCTGAACCTCCCCTACAGTTGGAATATTAGAATGAAAATGAAGGGAAAAGTCATAACAGAAATATGTCTTTTCTATATCACTTATTTTGAGAACTAAAACATGGTCCCCAGATGTACACAGGAATATCTCATTTTTGTCAACATAACATGGAAAGACTAAATTGAATATCTTCTTTGTCTCCAAAAGCCAGACCCAGAGTCAGAATATGCTGTACTTCAGATTCTGCCCCCCTTCTCTATTTCATACATTTCTTTTTTATTTCTTCAACATTCTGTGCTTTGCTTTGTCAAACATGCATCTCTATAAAGTGTGAAAGATAAGAGATGTCTTACAAAGGTTGAGTATCAAAAGCAGCATAAACATAAAATAGCCATTATAACTGTAAATGTAGATACATATTCAGATTATATAGTGAGGATGCTTAATTTTTAATTTAAAAAAATGTTCAAGTCCTAGAACTATTTAGTGCTTCTGAAACATTCTAGCATGTTTCTCCAAACTGACTTCATGTTTATTTTCCAGAACATTAGTGTCTAATTTAAATGGGCTTTACTCTTGCTGTTTAAGCAGGCTTATTTCACTTTCCTCAACCACTGTAATAATTAGCAGACATGATCTCTAGAAATGGAAAGGAAATTATGCTAATGGCACGTATAGTGCCTCGTTTTGGGGCAGGTTGGCTTGCTTTGGTTTCAACACCAAGGTCATCCTGGGTACTAAAAGGGATAGGGATTTGGGGGTCATCAGATGAGTGTTTAAAGATTGATTTGGGGGAGTGCTAGTGACATTTTTCAGTGAGGGAAAGCTTAGCATTAAATAATAGGCATTTCTGGTTTATGAAAGAAAATTTTAAAATAGGCATGTCTGCAAATATGAAAAAATTACCATTTCCAAAATAATGATCTGTCAACGAAATTGCAAAATTATTATGTGAATGAGCTGAATTGCTTTGTGTATCATCTCATAGAAATATGTTTTGCACAGATAATATGTCTAATAAAGACACGTTTTTAAAATCAGATTTTTTTCCCTCCAGCAAATAGCTGCACTGCAGGTCTCTCTCCTGCAGTCAACCAGCGCCACCTTATGGAGGACGAGGGGGAATTGCTGCTTTCCCTATTAGGCTTTTCGAAAATGCAGTAAATTGATTTAAAATAATAGTGATGATGGTGAAGACAATATTAATGACAATACTAACACTACCCTCACCCTTCTTGTTTTTCAGGCATCAGATGCCAGCTCTGAAAAACTCTTCAATACTGTTATTGTAAACAAAGGTAAGATTCTTAATTCTGAGCAATGGCTTACGTATTTTTACATTTGTTTCATTGTCATTGCCTAGGAAGAAAGAATAAAAAACAAATGGTCTTTTCTTTCTTACGCTGGAACTGCTGTTCATATTTTGTGTTTTTGCTTGAGATGACTGTATTCTTTTGTGATGCATTGAAAAGTCTATTGTAAAAGAATACATCGAGTCCTTATTTAAATTGATTTGACTAAGATATCACTACTCTCTCTATGACTTAATTTAATGTAGGAAGCAGTAAAGGAGAATAATAGTTCTCAAAATGCCTTAAGTTTATTGTTACTTATCAACTACCCAGCAGTCAGAGAACTATAAATAGCCAATTTGTACTGCAGACGCTAATAACCAGTGGATGTTTAGTATTCACAGCATTCTGGTCATAAACCAAGCTTTACTCTGCTGTGGGCTTTCTATAAAGTTAATAAATGAGCAAGAGAGCAAAATTTAAATATGTGCTATCCCGTTAATTTCTTCCAAGCCGCAATATAGAGTAAGAGAGGCTAATGATACAGTAGTACGTTAAGGGAAAACTTAAGTCATTGCCAATAGGTTTCTGGGTAATTTTTATTTGTAGCAGTATTGTTGGAAATAATGAAATTTAAGGGAGTGTCTAATCACGAGCTTTGCAAGGGTGTGTGATTTGAAAGGTGTAAATTATGTAAACAGTTTGATCTTTTCCTGTCCACTGTGGAACCGTGATTTAGGTGCTTGTATGATAATTGCTAAATGAAGAAGGTGTGCTTCTGTTACTCTCATTCTGTGTTACATGGAAGATACTTGGTAGCGCTTGCCCAGAGTTGAGCCTTCATAAAGTGAAATTTGAAACCACTTAGTTCTATAGTTGCCTTGGCTAGAATTTTTGCTAGCCCGTTAGAAAGACACATTTCCAAATGCAGTTATTTTGAGCTCCCAGATTATTTTAGAATTGGAAGCAATTTTAAATAGTACATTATGTTTAGAGTTCCCTTGAGGTATATATGCTTATGCGATTGCTGTTACTCCCAGAATTATTGTCTTATTGAATTTTATCTTTTTTATTGCATAATAGAGTATTCCAGTTTTATATTTCATCATATTTTTTGATGGACTGAAAGTTTGTATAAATTTGTTAACCATAACACTAAAAGCCCAATAAAAGAAGATGTGTGCGATTCGTAGCATACAGCGCTCATATGTAAAAATGCATAATTGTTTATTGCTCATTTTGATGAGGCAGAAGATTGGTAGACTGTGGTGTGTCCTGTGAAAAGGAGGGTGGGGAGTGGGAGGAGGAGGAGACTGAGATGGGCAGGTCACCAGGCCCCATGTGACTTTGCTTTCTTTGGCTAGTGTGCTGTAAAGCTTTGGAATGTGTTTCCCCTCTCTGGGATCAGCCCTAGAATGAGAGTTGGCTCCGGGGCCTGCATGGAGGCCCCCGCTGCCCTCACCAGGCTGAAAGGCTCTCTCTTCAGGGCAGACGAAAAGTGATTGATGACAAGGAGCACCCTTCTGCCTCTTCCCTCCTGCTTCTACCCCCCTGCTTTCCCTTCTCCAATCAAACGTTTCCCACATCCTTATTTGTGTTTACTTACAGAGTGTGATTTGTGGCATCTATTTGGTTGTGAATAGTCACCCCCTGACAGGGTGCCTTTCTTCTGAGCTGCTTTTCTGGGGGTGATTTAGTTGCCTTGAAAGGATTAAGGTTTCTTTGTGTACACTAAAATCAACATAGGCTTTTTCTAAGCTTTGCTTGGGAAACCATACACAAATAAGCATTTTGGTTGATGGCAGATTATTCCTTTGCCCCTTATTTCCATCAAAATGGCCTTTCTTTTTTCCTCCAGAGTTTCCCCTTAATGCCTTATGCTAATTCCTGTTGGTAACATGAATGACAAGAGAGGGAATCAATGCAAATCCAGGTGCTGCAGACTGGACTGACTGGTGTCCAGCACCCGCCCCCCCTCCCTTGAGAGAAGGAGATTAAAGTGGGCAGAGAAGGGGGCGGGAAAGCTTGGGACAGTTTTGTTAAGGGGATTAGTATTCAAACTGCTAAACATCAGGAAAACAACTTCAAAAAGAGATTCATTGTGTAGTGATAACGTCAATAATTGCTTCGAGACAGGTGCAGAGCGTCTCTGTATGTGCTTTTGGTTTTTGGTCAGTTTTTACTCTGGGCAGTGGCACTCTTTACTGGATGAATGATTGACAAGGCCTTCAAGAAATTGTCAGGTTCATGCACATTAAGTTCAAGTTCCCCTGCAAAGCACCGCAAGTCAAATCTCCCATCTCTGTCCAGTCTTCTTAGCCAAGAGCAATAAAAAGCATTGTAAGACAGGGCAAATTTACACCAGGTAACAGACAGTGCTGGGAAAATCTTCAAAGCCTCAGTTTATTGAACAGTCTAACAAGCATGCAGAGAAGCTGACATGTGTATTTCTCTACCTCCAGATATTTAAAGCTACATATCACCTCTCAGGCTCAGGAGTTCCACAATGCTGTGGCCTTAGAGAAGAAGCGTGGCTTTAAGCTGCTGGTGAGATTATGCTGCTGAGCCCAGTGGCAGGCAGATTTGGGCCATAAAATTTCACTGTGGGAGGGCAGTGCTAATCTCACAAACTGATTGTGGTGGAGGCTTGGGGGGGTGGTGCAGCTTTGATGTTGGGATGCTGGGGATGAAGCTCCAGCCTGAAGCAGCAGGGGCCATGGCTCAAGTCCCATCAATCTGTTTGTGAGCTTGAATAAGTCATTTAGCCTCTTTAGGTCAGAATTTTTATAGCAAAACCTCCTAGTCCTACACTGATGTCTCTGGTGGGGATGTTTTATAACGATTAGTTGGGAAGTGGGAAGGACTGAAACAGAGTAGGTAAAATAAATGTGTTTTATGTCACTTCTGCCCATTGATTTTATTTGGACTTTCTCTGTGTTGTAGAGTCCATCCAATTTAATAGAGAGCTAGGAAGATGTTTTTGTGTGTTTAGGTGTTCCAAAACGTTGCTTTCTTCTGATGCTTTTTATTTCTCATTTAAAAACATTAAGTAGTACGTGCTTGAATGTACCCCTGACGTGTCCAGTGAAACTGGACATAGCAAAAGAGGTGGGAAGATGAGCCTGTAAATGGCAGGACGTGAGGCTCAGATATAAAAAAAAAAAAATAGTTTAACTTTAATCAAGGTCATGGTTGCCTTATTTAATCTTTATGTGTTTAAATGTTTACAGGATGTTCGTGTGAATTTTATGAATCCTTCTGTCTTTGTGACTCAACCATCTGCCAAAGAAAAAAATAATTTTCCCAGTGAGACAGACACACAGAGAAAGGCTTCTTGTCCATGGTTAGCTGGACAAGAGGAACTCTCTAGTCAACTCACTGCAGCCAGCCAGTGCATATTACCCTTTACCCTTTCTTACTTACCGTCGGGCCTACTTTTGGCAGTTTTGCCACTTTGATAGCCAAACAGAAATGCAGAAAATGAGTACTTTGCTGCACGTGACCATCTGCCAAAATAATTAATCTCTTTTAAACTCTGAAATTGTTTTAGGGCAGAGCCACCTGAGGAGGAGAGAGAAGAAGGGAAGCCATATCTGGGAGTAAGGAGAATAATAGTCACGTGTTCTCTGGAGTCCTCTGTTTATACACAGCCCAGGTAGAGGTCCACAGTCTAGATTAGGGAAGGAGTAAGGGTCCCGAATTGCTGCCCCCTTCCTGCCACAGAGTCCCCTTTTCCAGGATCTATCTTGCAGCCATGGCAAGTTGTAGATGAGAGGTGGCCAGGAGGTATATTTCACCCCATGACCTTTCACCCCTTTTTTCCTCTCACCTTTGTCTCACATCGTAGCTTGGGGCCTTCTGGGGAAAGGTCTCCTGAGTGGAGCCTGAGCCAGCATCTCTGAAGTGCTGGGGTGGGGAATGATCCAGCTAGGGATCCAGCTCCCCCTGCTGTGAGCACCTAGTGTCTGCTGAAATGTGCACAGCAAAGGAGAAGCCACCCACCCTCCTAGGTGGACTTCAGCTCACCTTCCCCAGGTCAGCCATGGAGAATTCTGGTGGACGCTCACTCAACATGATGAGTACCAGATGGAACACTGGGGCCACCTTGAGCTTTCTCTGAGCAGGACTGTTTTTCCTTTTCCAGGTCCTATCAGGACTACTAGTGGACACACCTGGCCTCTTTATGAGGGTGATTTTTCACTGAGAGTTTCCTTAGGACACAGGAGCCTTTAGGTTAGTGGGGCCTTTCAGTATTTTTGACAGTATGGTTTTATCAACAGCACAGGGAAAAAAAAAAAAAGCCTGGCTAAAAATTGCTTAAGATTGAGGAGACAAGGTAAGAGAAAAGTTACTAGAGGTACCACTTACTGCGATGAGGTTCAGTAACTGGGCACCTAATAAATTCTGTAGTGGATATAATCTCACTTCATTCATTAAGTTTAGACATGAAGGAGAATTCCTTGGTTTGATGACCAAAAAGCTAAGTTATATTACCGCCAGGGCCACCATTGGCTTAAGAAAAATCCTCTGGCTAAAATAAGTCTGTGCTTTTCATGTAAGTGAGAATAAGGCTGTTGTTGACTGTGGTAGTCTCCTTAAAAAAAATTTTTTTTGAGTTTAAAATCCAGTTATAATGAACATATGGAGGCCATTTTACATTTCCTTCCAGTGTCCCGAGTTCAGTTGTAAGGGGGACGTGACGTAAAGCACGTTACCGGAAGGTGGAAGAGTAAACAAATGGCCAGTTTCAGCCTCTGTACGTTAGTTGCATTTTTGTAGTGTCTTAAATCCTAGATAAGGGAAAGTCATACTATCACCTGTTCTTTAATTTTCTTTCTCTCCACCTTTTTTGTACCCTTTAGAGTTTTTTCTTGAGTCTTTAGGAGATAGAGATGTCTGATGTGTGGAGAATTAAATACTATTGAAGGGTAATTAGTGCTTGATGGAGACAAAGGCGTCATGAGTAGTTGAGTTCCGCCTCCTCCCCCACCCTGCAAATGGTGTGCAATCAGCTCCCTTTGTTATGGTAATTGACCTTCGTATAGAAGCCGGGCTCTTACTTACAGAATTCGTTGTATAGAATTATTCCTTGGGAATTCTTGGAAACAGATGCCCTGCACAGTTAGTATGAGCCAGCAGTAAGGGTCTGAAAATATTGATGTTGTGAGAAAGTGTTTCCCCCTGGATTTTTTTTTTCAACTGCTACCACCTGGTCTTTCTTTGACCTTAAGGATGAGTATGATGGGAAAATCCTGGGTAAATACTGGATCCCGTCACTGTTGTTTTAGTGAAGAGGGTGGAAGATATTCCGAACAGTCAAATTGATCCTGGTGGTGTCTTTTGAGTAGAACCTTTACAGTGACGTCACTTTTCCAAGTGAGACCTAGCGAGCTGGAGCAGATTACAGTATTATAGTGTAGCAGAGTTCTTTCTTTAAGTCAGAAAAACATTACTTTTGTTTACCTTTGAGCACACTGATAAAGCTTCTCTTATTTTATTGAATGATTCCTGCTGTACTCTGAAAGACCTTTTTCCATACTTGGTAATATTAGCGAGAAAGCTTGACTGTTGACCAGCCTCTCCTTTTAATCCATTCGTATTCAGGATCTTGTTTAGCCAATGACGTAGTATTTAGTTGTCGCAGAAAGTAATACACACTCATAAGAGACAGTTGCAATTAAAAAAACAACAGCGAATCAGCTCTGGAAAGTCTTTAGTGGAAACCTTTAATGAGTGACAAAGGGCCTTCTCACTGGTAACACCTTCGACCTTCCATCCTAGGCCCAGATTTTCCCACATGGAGGAAGCCTGTGGCTATCCCTTAGTCTCTGGATTATTTCTAGTTTCTGACAACTGCAGAAAATGTTGTTTTCTCTGAAAATGTATGTTTATTTAACTAGGTTTCTTTTTGCTTCACAATCTGGATTCCATTCAGTCAGTTACCACTCCAATTAACTAACAATTATTTAACATTAACAGTAATTACAGACGCCAGTTAAGCGCCTACAGATGTCAACTGTTAGCTTTGTACCTAATCACTCAATGAAATGGAGAAAGTTCAACAAACATCAATTAGCCAAGCAATTAGTATGAGTTAGGAAAGAGCATGTTATCAAGTGTGAGCTGATTCAATTTATTTTATTTTGGCAGTAAAACACACACAGGCAAGCGGCAGTAAGTTCCTCAGATAAGATAAAACGCCATTGTTTTGCAGCTTACATAAGAATTTTTTCCTTTCCTGTGCATAAGTCAAATATACTCTTGCCTGGAATTTACTTAACAAGCAAAATTTGTCTCAATTACTCAGAAAGCCTAGCAATGCTCAGCCTCTGGAAGCAACTTGGTGAATTATGAATCCAGCGAAGATGCTGTATAAGGAAATGTCAGAATGCTACAGCGAAGAAATGACTGATTCCCACACAAGCAATTTCCTGCACGCGTTCTGGTCTTTCACCGGTTCACTCCTGAACCTGTGGTGGAGCGAGCGCAGCAGTGGTTTTATTAATGTCGTGGTGCCTGAGCTTGGCTCAGCCGTCTTTGATTGAGCCTGGGGCAGCCATCAAAGTAGTCTACCACTTGCCCAACCTATGCTTTAAAAAAGTAGAACCGGCTCTCAATTAAAGACCCACGTCGTGGATTCACCACACATGTTCTGAGCCCATGCTCAGAGGTTCTACACCACTGGCCGTGCCCCACCCCCAGCCCCATTAGACCCGACTTCCATCAGTGGCCGGGCATGCCTGGACTTAATGGGGAGTGAGGCCCGGTTATGCAAGGTGGCCCATCAATTGGCATTTGGAGGTTCGTTTTACCTCCAGGGAGAAAGCAGGCCATAAGTGGCTGTGTCTCTGGTTCCCCTCCTAGAAATGATTTCTCACAAACTCGGGAAGCCTGTGGAGAGCAGTGAAAGGAGCCAGTCCTTTGTAGGGTGCTCCGTCAGTTCACTGTGGTGGTATGTGCAGAATTTTCCATTTCAGCGTGCCTCTCAGCATTAGTTGAATCCAAGAGTTGAAACAAATATTCTGCCACTGATATAGCTTAGGTGAAGACTCACCATGTCCCATGTGCTTTCCTTTTGTTCACCTCGTTCTAATATTCAGCAGTATAACAGACAGTGGACTATCATGCTGGTTTTCAAGAAAGGTGTTTGCCTTTCTACAGCAGTTAATAGAGCCTCTTCTCATCCGTTTGTGCACATTATGCTGAGAGGTTCACAACAACAAAGGTCTTATATTAAGTGTCAGCCACGGACTGACATTTGTCCTTATTCCTGTCCTTACTCTGGGTCCCAGGCCAAAGGAACAGCTGCCATCCTGGTAGTTAGCTGGGTAGAGGGCAGAGAGTAGAGTCAGAACCACGGAATGCCTCTCGAAGTTCCATCTTACATGTGCTAGGTGGCATTTCCAGCCGTCTCATTGGCCAGAACAGGTCCATAGGCCTTTTCCCACCTCGTGGTCCCCAGGTAGTTTATGTCCCCTGGTGGGGAGGAACTTTTCTTTAATGGTGGAGGCTCTCACCATCTTCTGGCATCCCAGGAGGTCTACCATTATTATCTAACACGTGTGGCCCAAATCATCATGGTCATTGCATTGACCAGGGCTCGACTTCAGGCGTTCTGATTGCCTCACGTATTCTCCATATTTCTACTTTTCATGCCCATTCCTGTGCCTATAAGTGGTCTGATCTTTAATTTTCAGCCAGATTTTATTAGAAGTAACTTAGGATTTTTAAGCAGGAGCATTTCCTTAGCAACCGGTGGCGTAAGCACGAGGCCCAGTTCTGTACTCAGGTGGGAGGGGGGCCTGTTGAGATGGGGTGGTGTTCTGTGGGCGCTCCAGTCCTCCCTGACCCTCATAAACCTTCTCTTAGAAGGGAAGAGGTTGAGAGTACATCATTGCTTTTCTAAGAGTCCTTTTGAAGAGGGAAGCATCTCAAGTGTGCCTGTTAATAGACTGACGTGGGAGGCGGTTATATTCGGATGCCTTTAAAAGCCACTTGGAAAACATTTTCCCTCTCTTATCTATCACCTTTCACATCTCTCAGCAGAGTAACACTAAAACCTAATTTTAGCCAAGATTACATCATTTTCTCATTATCTGTTTATAGCCGAGAAAGGCTTTTCCATAGTAAAGCTCTTCTCCCTGAAAGCCCAGCCATGTAATTCCTCCTGTTTTGCATTAATTTTTGATGTTCAAAGTGTGGACTGTCCTCTGCTGGGCTTCCTGGGTTCATCTCTTTAAGCTTCTTAATCCATAAACTTTTCCCGTAAATTTTATCCATGAACTTAGATTGACAAGAAGTCTTCTTTTGAAATCAGATCTGTCATCAGTTAAGTAAATGACGTCAATGTTTATTCATTTATTCCTTCAATTGGCTTAAAGTGGGAGCCATGTGGAAATTATTCTTTCGTTCAGCAAGAATTATTAAGCACTGAGTATGTAACAGATTGAGGAGATGCAGCAGTGAACAGATCATGTTAAACATACAATCAGAAAAGTAAGTTTAAACATATTTTTAAATTCAAAAAGAGATGTTTTAAATGGTGTAACAGGAAAGAAGCTACTTACTAATTTTTTAAAAATGCCCTTAAGACTTCATTAGGAGCAAAAGTTGAGTGATCTAAGGTGAGCCTTGGTAAGTCAACAAACCAGAAATAGACCAGCCCTCAGTGGACTGCAGGTGGCACCCTTTCAGAGAGCCACGGACTGCCAGCTTGTGCTCACCATTAGACTAAAACCTACCTTTTTGCCTTTTCTATTTTAAAAACTGATGCTTTCGGTAAATTAGTTAATTTAGCTGATGGAAAGATTTGAGGGAGCACTGTAAGGTTCTGTGTCACCTGTCAATAGGGCCTCTTTTTCATGTTTCCTAAGTTAGGTTTTGTTGCTTAAATTTTTGCCAGATTGGAATACTACAAGGAGGTGATGAGCACTGCTTTTAGTAGTAGAAGATCAGGCTCACATCAGAGGTGGGGTGCTTGTAAACACCAGCAGATCTCCCTGTTACACTCATTTTTGTCATTGGCAACATGAGAAAGCTGAATGGACTCCCAGATCATCAAGGTCTAAAGGCCAGTTTCCTCATGAGTGTTCTAGCTCTTTGTAGATACTGAAGCTTGTGCAGCAGGCTTACATTTTCCTAGGTAGTTGTGAATGAGTTGTGAACACTTGCCTTTGAAAGGAGTGCTGTGGCCAGTGCTGAGTTCAGTCCTGAACTTGTGAGCAAAATACGGCTGTATAAAAGATCTTAGAGGTAAGAGGGGGCTGAGTCCCCATTGAAGGAAGAGGGAAGAGGGTGACTTCTCTGGGTATCAGTTGTTAGGTATTAACTTTGGGAATAAAAATAACAATGGGAGACCTCCTTCCCTGCTGAACTGCATTTCAAGTGGTTTTAAAAGAGGTCTTTAACCTGAATAAATGTTTATAAAATCCCACTGTATAAAAGAACTTAAGTGCTGGGTTCCTCCATAGGAAGTGGAATGACTGGCCATTTCCTAAGCAGGAATTGCTACAGCTTAGATGAGGATGGGGTGAGATACTGAGAACAAGGCCCTGCTTCAGAACACCCAGGGGCAAGCTGCCAGGTAGCTTCTTTTTCTATGGAATGACTCCTTTTACCAATGTGAATTGAAATGAGGCTTAGATGGGCCATCCTAGTTACTCTAGGGAATGTCACACCTCGCCATCTGTCTTTAGCTGTCAGCATACTCTCATACGCCAAGCAATTCATCGGAGGTCTGCTTCTTCCAGAGTTAATCTCGTCCTTCTTGACTGAAGCAGTCTTGCTTCTACTTTTCTTTTGCCAGAAGATCATGATAATATCAACATGTTGTTTACTGGATTTTAGCTTCATTCATAGTCTTCTCATATCTGTTGGGAAAAGGTTTGTTTTAGAGTAAAGAAAAAGAAGTGATATTTGGGGTACCTTAGTGTTCCCTAAGAGGTGGCACAAATTAAAATTGTCAGTGGATTTAATGAAGAGCCAGGTTAATTTTATTGTTACCAAATCCATCGTGTGTTATTTTGGAGAATTCAGTTTGTCTGGGCTATCTCCCTTTCTGAGATTGATAGCTGTGAAAAGGAAGAATGTCACTGATGAAACTGAGAATCTTAGAGACAAATTCCTGGATTAGGTGCAGGGGCACTGCTGCTGTGTGCTTTGATCGAGTATTAGATTATAAACGAAATTTCGTGGGCTCGTATTTTGTAGTTGGCTGTAGGGGCCACATTGCTCTGTATAATGACCTCTCCCCAAGATGTGAGACATCAGAACACTTTGATTTCTACGCCCACGGCAAGCAGAAACTCCTGACTTCAGTAGGCAGGCTGGTAGGTGGGCTGCAGATAACTAGCTAGAGGATGGCTCTCTCCAGTTCCACTGTGGCCTAGCCAACCATGGGTAACAGCTATGTGCCCGAATGACTCATTACCCCTGTTTGGCTGGGTCCTCGCCCCCCAGAGCACACCTCAGGTCAGGCTGCTGCCTGGGTTCAGTGCTTTTCTCCGCAGGGCCTTCTGAATGGAGGAAAGACCGCTCTTGCACCTCCTCCTTCTGTGTTGGCTCCAGGACAAACTTGAAAACTGCCTACTCTAAGGGTTTTTTGGCATTTTAAAAGTTAAGGCCGACTTTCTGAGCCTTCTCAGCATCCTGCCAGGTATCTTATCTTATTCAAATATCCTAATTGCTACTCAGGCTTCTCAGCTGCACATCATCTTAGCACTAACTGACAAAACAGACCTTCTTCACCTGAGGGCCTCATTATGCTTTCTGCCTGTGCATCAGGCCAAAAAATACCTCCACAATACCTGCTCGACATCCTGGGCTTCCAAGTGACAAACAAATAATTGGGTGAAACAAACCCTGGGCGCCGAGCAGCTGCCATCGGTGTCGAAGCACAGAGGAGTCCACGGCAATAACAGTCACGCCGATGCCTGGTTCGTGTCAGAGCAAATCTTTGAACAGTGGGTTATGCTGACACCAGAGAATGACAGCCTTGGAGATGGCATGCTAGTTACTGCTGCAAGTAAGGCCTCTCATGTAGTCCGTGACGAGCAGCTGTCATTTCCGTACAGGTGAACAACTGACATCCTAGAACGGGGAGGGCGGGAGGCAGGCGGGCGGCTGTGTTTGGAGGGCAGGTAAGGCTGGACCTTGGAGAGAGGAGTCTCAAATACTGGTGACCGTTTGCATTTGTGGCAAAAGCTGGCCTTAAAACATATGCATGTGTGCGTACACACACACACACACACACACACACACACACACACACACATTCTATCTTTAATTCCTGTGAATGCATCTGAGAAAGGGCTGTAGAAATACGGTGTCAGCTTTTTGAGGACAGGGCCAATGCCTCATTGCCGGTTCAGTGCCTAGCCCAGCGGCCTTAAAGAATTCAAAGAATTTTGCAATTTGATTCGGTGCCCTGCTCTTCTTGATGTGTGATGGATTGAGTTTCCAGACTTAATACTGAGTTTTAGTGGAAAAAACCAAGTCACCACTTAAAGGAATGTGTCAGCCAGAATTCAGGTACAGGATTGGGTCTGGACCAATAACATCAGCATCCCCTGAGGAGTAGAGTTACTCGATGTACAGAATCTCCTACAGAATTGGAAACTCAGGGTGTGGCCCAGCAGTCTGTTATGAACAAGCCTTTTAGGTGATTCTGATGCAGAGGACCACTGGTCCTGATGCAAGGAAGGACATTTGGACAGTGAGGTTTTTGTAAATGCTCAGATGATACATGGATCACCCGATGAAATCCTGACTCTTAGAAGAGGAAGTAGGTCTGTTCATTATTGCACAGCCTGTTTATTTTTTTATTTTTAATATCAGATGGACCAGATCTGTTGAAAGTAACACCATGGACCCACTGTTGGACTCAGTTATTCTCTTATCACAAATTTCGAATCCCTCCACTCTCTATCCTTGTGAACAGGCCTACCTATGTCTAGGGTGGCTGGCAGATGCTAGGCCCATGTTAGGGCTGTATTATAGAGTGAAGCTATCTGATCTAAACGGAGTTTAGAACCATGACCTTGAGCCAATGTTATACTATAACCAGCTGAGCTAACTTGCCCAACCTCTTCTCAAAGATATACTGTTCTGTTTAGTTCCTGGTTGGCAGATGCTACATCAGAAATGCCCGCTTGCCATCTGTGTGAAGGGTTATCGCAACACAAAACACACACATACTGAGCAAATGTGCTGTGATTACCGGTAACTATTTTGTAAACAAAATACTGTGTAAATTCTTGATTAAACCACAATTGTGCAGGATTTGTAGAATGGATAGCAATATTTTGAAATATTATTAAAGCTTCTTTAGGTCTCCTTCAAGAACAGGCATCCCCCTAGACTGGATGTGTTAAACTAGTGGTTCTCAGACCTTAGTGCATCAGAATTGTCTGGACATAGATTGCTAGGCCCCATTCAGAGTTTCTGATTCAGTGAATATTGGGTGAGGTGGGAGTTGGGAGGCTAGATGAAAAAGGGGAAGGGATTAAGAAGTACAAATTGGCAGTTACAAAACAGTCACAGGTATGTAAAGTACAGCATAGGGAATATAGTCCATGATGTAATAACTGTGTAGGGTCAGGGAGATTCTAGACTTATTGGGGGATCACTTCATAAGTTATATAAGTGTCCAGCCACTATGCTGTACACCTTAAACATAGTGAATATCAACTGTAATTGAAAAATGCGTGTTGTTTTTAAAAAAAAAAAAAAAGAAACATGCATTTGAGATCTAGAGTGATGTCAACAAGGTGGCCAAGTAGGAGACCCCAGCTTTGTTCCCTGAAAGAAGATCAACAGTTAGACAGTGATCCAAAAAAACAAAAACAAAAACAAAACAAAAACCCAAAAAACAAAACAAAACAAAACAACCCAGCTCTGGGGAGTCCTGGAGTCCACATAAGAAACTTGAACAACCTAGTGAAACACTTGAGAATGACCGCACTGGGGAAGGAAGAACAGTTTCACTCAGCCCGCATCCTCCCTCCCGTCCCCTGAGCCAGCACTGCTCAGCACCAGGAGGGAGCTCCCCAGTTAGAGTTCCCCTCACAGGGAAAGGAGCGGCGTGAGAGACATTTCCTCAGCCTTTGGGGACACCACACAAACGTCATGCTTCGGTTCACCCCACATGTACAGGTAGCTAGGAACAAAGAGGAAAAGCTGGGCTGTCGACACCCAGTCGTGCTGCCGGAGCTCTGCAGTCCACAGTGACCTTCTCTGCAGAGGCACCCAGCCATCCTGCACCCTCTGCAGACTTTATCACCTTTGCTTCCCAGGGGGCCTTAAATGGCTTCAGTTGCCAATAATCCACAGGTTATAAACATATTTAGAAATCCATAAATATTAGCAACATGAATGGACTCTTTATTGTGTGTTATTCTCTGCAATCTCTATTGCTTGGCTGAAAAATACCTAACAGTCAGCATAAACACAGGATCTGTGCAGACTTGAGGAAAACTTTTTTTTTTTTTTTTTTTTTTACTATGAATAAAATACATAGAAACTACAAGGAAACACTTTGATTTGTAACATGTAACCAAGTGATGCTGATGCTTCTGGTCCCTGGGGCACACTTTGGGATTCCTGTGTGTTAAAGCTTTCCGAATTTAAACGCCTTTTCCAATAGCAAATATCTGAATTGAGAATCAGCAGAAAGTCATATAAAATGCATCTTTACACATGAAATGAAATTTACATATGAAAGTGAATTCAGTTTCATAATGGACATCCATATATCCTGATTCATTTTTAAAAAATGAAAATCGTCCAACTTAATTAAATATAGAGCACAGTAGAATGAACGCTTATGTATATCCATTATCCAGATTCATCCTTATGAAGATTTTGCCGCAGCTGTTTTTAGGTGATAGGATAGGGTGATAGCTATTCTTTCTTTATTGCTGGTTTAAAGCACATGCTGTGCATCGTGTCATTTCACCCCTCTATGCTTCAGCGCACACCTTTTTTTAAAGGTATTTTCCTGCATAACCACATTCTGTTATCAGACTAACAAAATATACAGTAATTCCTCAGTATCTTCTAGTACCCATCTATACTCTCATCTCCCTGATTATCTGACAAATATCACTTTCATGATCTGTTCCTGTCCGGATACACACCAGGGTCACCCTTATTACAGATCTGTTATTTTTTTCATAGAGAACCACCCACACTCTGCCTGGCCTTGTATCTTTTCAAGTCAGTGACTTGTTGAAGAAACCAGGTCAGCTGTTGTGTGACAGTTCCACGTTCTGGAAGCCCTCGTGGCGTCGTTTAGTTTATTCCACTCTGTCCCTCGTATTTCCTAGCATGGGAATTTAGCCCTAGAGCCCTGACTAGATTCAGATGAGGCTTTTTGGCAAGGACATGGCGTAAACTGTACGCAGAGAGTCTATGTTGCCTCACATTCGTGTCCCCACAGTGCCCGGGTTGTCCCAGTTCTCGTGATAGCAGGATGGTCCAGTAAGCTCAGATTGTGGTACCCTGCATTGTCAAGTTCCCTGTCAACTTGCATCTGTTGGTTTAATTCATTGATGATGCTTGCCTGATCCAGTATTTCACCAGAGATGGCAGCAAGGGTGACTTTTCTACCATTCCTCCACATTTATTGGCTGAAATTGTTCTCTACAACAGAACTTTTCCTCATCAACTAAAGCTCTGCGCTTACTCTCAAATATAATCAAGGAAAAGCACAGTAAATGTTGTATTCTTTCCTTTTAATTGTAAGCTATCAGAGCAAGAAGTTGGTGCCCCTCTAGGAATCTTGTTACTGTGTCTGTACCCTTCTGTTTGCGTTTTTCTAACCCATGTTTTTAATTCTTTGAGCCTTTTCTTAAGTGGTTTGTGTTTATCAATGGAAGGAACAAGCTGTCTAAAAATGAGAATGCTATCTGAAAGAGCAGCATCAAATGAGATGATACATACGTGTGTGTGTGTGCTTGTGTGCATGTGAATTTAAACTCAGACCTCTCCTTCACAGTCCTGCTGCATCACCACATCCTCCAGGAAGCCCTCCCACCGTCCCAAGACGCGAATACTTCCTGCATGCTGCCTGTCTTCCTAGCATTATAGATTTCGCTCCCAATCTTACCTACTTCTCTGCTTTCTCCCCCACCTTCCCCATGGTGACCAGCAGGGTGCTTTGCATAAAATAAGGATTCAATTTCTGTTTGTTGAACCTCAGTGAATTAAAGTGTAACATCCTAAAAGTTATTTCAACCTTTGGAATTTAGGTTATAACCAGAGGTTCTAAGTGGCTTGATTAAAGAAAGTATGGAAAAGCTTCAGTCTTACTTGAACTAATCAACTCATTTGGCATTATTAGGTAATCTGATGATTCCAACTGGGCATTTTCCGGAAAAGTCCTTACTAGGAGGCTGCCACCATGTATTGAGTGCCTGCAGCATGCCAGGGCTTTCTGTGTGCTGTTTGATTCAGAACGTAGCCTGGCCAAATAGGTATCTTACATGCGCGAAAACTGTCCTGAGTGGTAAGTGTCAGAGCCAGTTCCTGGGTCCTAGCCTCCTGATCTCCCAGTCTCCTGCTCTTTCTACTTGTGCCAGTCCAGCCTATGGTGGGCAGTGGGTGGGGGCGGGGAAAGTCGGGTTTGGTAAATGAAAAAATGCCTCCTGTTGACAGCACTGAACTGTTTGCAGTGTAGGTAGAAGTACTGATTATGCAGTTCTCGCCTGGGGGAACTTGAAGGAGAGCAGAATGGGGAAGAGCCTTACTTTGAGCCTATGTCAGATATATTTAGCCACTTAATTTCATGGAAGATTCAGTGTGATATTTAAACTTAACCTCTCACAAAACCAGATTTTATATGTTTATAGAATGGAAGTTATATTGCCAATTAATAAAAATTAAAATGGAAAAGCTATAAAGGAATTTCAAGTGATGAAACAGCAGTTACTATAACTAGGAATCTTAGTGAAGTTATTAAAACTTTTTTCTATTGTTTAGAACTCGTCACTTTATCTTTTAAAGCCTCTTTGGTAGTGTGTCTGTTTCTGCGTGGCAGGGAGAGAAGGTGGCTTTCCTAGTGCGATAGCACTCATCCATCCCTTGTTAAGACTTTTTTGCTTGCTTTTTTTTTTTTTTTTTTTTTTAATAAAGCCAGATAGCCCAACCACGTTGAGCTTTCTGGTAGCGAACGTGCTCGAAATCCCTGTCATTCGTCCATTTTCTGTGGCGCTGTCTTCCTTGCAGAGCCTCCGCGGCCCTCACCCAGCCTGCTCACATCTGCTGCTCTCTTTGGCCTATCAGCCTCATGGGCACTGATGCCTTTTGGGGCAGCGTATCGCTGTTATGCATCTTTTGTTCTAGAAAAAAAATGACACACAGAGATATTTGAACCTTAAGATGCTGGGTTTTTTTTTTTCAAGGCATCCTCGCTGCCACTCACTTGCCAAGGATTCTGTTCCACCCACCTGCCATCTGCCAACCTCGGGCTGTTCCAGGGCTCTTACTTCCTCCATTCCTGCCGCGGGGCAGATGAGCTCTGGAAGACAAGCAGATCACTGGGCTGATGATTCTGTGTACATGTGTACTCTAGCCTCAGCTGAAACTCGTTCCCCCACCCCACCCCACCCCACCCACCCCACCCCAGCCGAGGCCTTTCAGGGGAAGACTGAGGTCCCCTGTGGGGACAGCTTCCATGTCCTCTTCCCCACCCAGAAGGTCGCTTCCTCATGACCAAGAGGGTGTCAGGTCCTTCACCTTTGACCCCTGGCAGGCCTCCGCAGTTAGCCTGACTTCCATCCTGGGTCATCCCTTCAGTCTTTGCCTCCTCAGTCAAGCCTTTTCTTTTCTGGCTTTTTATTTCTTTCAGTCTCTTCAGAGTACCTTAGTTTAAAAAAAAACACACAACGTTATAGCAAAACTACAAATACAACAGCTCTGGCCCTGCTTCTCCTTTAGGTCATTAAAAAAAAAAAAGCAAACCTTTTTTGATGTCTTCCCTTGTCCCCTCTTCCTATAAAATACCTTGCATTTGCATATCTTCTGAGTGGCAGTTAAGGTGACTGTGTTACTTACTGTCCAGACCAGGGCACTTTGGAACGTGAAACAGACTGCTGTTAATAATTACTTTGGGACAACAGGCCTAACCCTGGACTGCTATGCAGACTGTCCATATGGTCACCTCAGTGACTAAGTTCTTTCTCAGTTTGTTAAAGTACCTTAATCACTAGTGATAGGAGTCAACATTTAGAGTATTTAGCTCTGAGCCAGGCTTTGTTCTAATCACTTTACATGGATTAACTCCTGGAATCCTCCTGGCACCCTTTTGAGATAAATAGCACTATTAACACCATTTTGACTATGGGGAAACTGAGGCACAGAGAGGCTGAGCAAACAGCCCAAGGTTATACTCCTCCTTAAGTACTTCCTCCAAACTCCTAGCTTTGTCAGCCCCCACGTCAGTCAGGCCGGCCTTTGTCCTCTGAGGCGTTAACAGAGTTCTCCAGCTGTCT